>SJYO01048061.1:9338914-9349622 GCA_006410555.1 Capra ibex | reverse complement strand
TGCTGACTGTATAGAGCTTCTCCATCTTTGGCTGCAAAGAATATAATCAATCTGATTTCGGTATTGACCATCTGGTGATGTCCATGTGTAGAGTCTTCTCTTGTGTTGTTGGAAGAGGGTGTTTGCTATGACCAGTGCATTCTCCTGTCTCTTATACACATCTCCCTCCCCCACCACAAACTGGCATCCAAAATAAAGTAAATATTCCTTTCTACCAATCTGGCCTCTTTATTGGCTTTTGAGGGCAGAGAAGCCAGACCCGCCCCTTCGGTATCACTGTTTGGCTTTCTATGGTCAGCCTGGGAACTATCACATCACCTGTCACGGTGAGAGGGGAGTGAATTTTAGTGTTATAATGAAGGTGTAACGAGTTAGAGGTCAAAGGCCAGACTGTACTCAACACCATCTTGATTTTAGCTGGTCCAAGCCAGTTTTTGTGGGATCCTGATTTTCTCAATATCTATGCCCCTCTTCCTTCCTGTCTCACAAGCATAGAAACACTATTTCCATAGTGATGAGGCCATCTTAGCCTGTCACCTGGAAGTCCAGACCTGGTTCTCTGTGTACCCTGATGCCTATGTCCTTTCGTTGCCCATTTAAGCAATACCAGGTTGCCTTCCTCAAATGAAGGGCACCACGGACTCCCAACTTATTTCAGAAGCAACATCAAGCCCCAGCCAAGAGGGAGTTACCTTATAAGTAAAAAAACCAAAACTGATTATATCAATACCTTCCCTTTTGGATCTTCAGGCATAGAAGAGAAATTCGTCTCTTTCTCTTCATCAAGATTATCTCCACAGGTAACAAAGGAAACAGTCATTTAAGGTAAGCTGGGACCCTTCATATTCAGGGAGGCTGGGCTGTGATGGAACAGTCACTGATAAAGCCCATCAACCATTTCCTGGGAGTAAAGTTAGAATCTGGATAATGAAGTTTACCTTTTATCTCTCCCTTTGTGTTGAGTCTTGTTTCACTTGCTTACAGGGCGCCTCGTGCAGAAGCCTCGCACCTGGTCCTCGCACCAGATGAGACTCTCTGGTGTGACACGGCTGTGCCGACACCTCAGCTCCGAGGGCCGTGTGCGGAGTCTCTGCGGCCGGCACTGTGATTCAAGATGGCGGCCAGGGGGCTGTGTGCAGAGATGCTGACCCAGCACTATGATCTGGAGCCACAGGCAGCACAGCCGAGCCGGTCCTGTGAGAACCCACCCATCCCCCAGCTGACAAGAATCACACACAGCAGTCCCAGGGGTGCTTTTAGGAGAAAGCCTGTCCTCTACAGCACATTCTATGGACACAAGCCATACCTGACAGAGGGGCTTCCCAGGTGGCTCAGCGGTAAAGAACCTGCTTGCCTGTGCCGGAGACTCGCATTGATCCCTGGGTCAGGCAGATCTCCTGGAGCTGAAATTGGCAACCCGCTCCACTATTCTTGTCTGGGAAATCCTATTGACAGAGGAGTCTTGTCGGCTGCAGTCCACCGGGTTGCAAAGAGTCAGATGTGACTGAGTGACTGAGCACACACTCACCTGGCAGAAGGAACCCCCTGGCCTTTGGGGTCTGACTGGGGAGGGTCGGTAACAAAATAGGAAGAAATCAAACCGTCTTTGGTTTTCCTGGCGGCTCAGATGGTAAAGAATCTGCCTGCAATGGAGGAAACCCAGGTTCGATCCCTGGGTTGAGAAGATTCCCTGGAGAAGGGAATGGCCTCCCACTCCAACATTCTTCCCTGGAGAAGTCCATGGAATTCTGGTGGGCTATATATAGTTCGTGGAGTCACAAACAGTCAGACACAACTGAGCAACTTAAACTTATTCACACTTTCCAGCAGGGAAAGCAGCTGCCATTTGGGAAGACATGAGATCTTTTGCCTCCAACAATGGTTCTCACTTGGCTGCAGGGTGGAATCACCTGTGGGGTTTTAAAGTGTTGACGCCTGCCTCTCCTCCCCCGAGATTCTTATTCAACTGAGATGAGGCTTCAGCACTGGGATTTCAAAGAGCTCCCCTGTAGCCAAGTTTACAAACCCCTGGCCTTTCCCATACTGACGATATAAAGAACTGTACCTGTATGAGGAAACAAAGTAAACAGATAGAGTGATTCTGCAGGAGTGTGCGTTTCTGTGTATAACGTGTAGATGAGGTGGGTGAAGTGGGAGCCTGTGACCACTTTTGCCCCGTGCAAGGCATTCCTGGCCCTTCTTTCCACGGGCTTTGCACACTGCTCACCTGGACACGTGGATTATGCTGCCCCCTGCTGGTGATCTTCAGTGTGGCATAGTTTTCCCTGGAGGTTTCACACAAGCCCTACCTTCAGTTCGGTTCAGTTCAGTTCAGTTCAGTCGCTCAGTCGTGTCTCTTTGCGACCCCATGAATCGCAGCACGCCAGGCCTCCCTGTCCATCACCTTCTCCCGGAGTTCACTCAGACTCACGTTCATCGAGTCGGTGATGCCATCCAACCATCTCATCCTCTGGCGTCCCCTTCTCCTCCTTCCCCCAATCCTTCCCAGCATCAGAGTCTTTTCCAATGAGTCAACTCTTCGCATGAGGTGGCCAAAGTACTGGAGTTTCAGCTTTAGCATCATTCCTTCCAAAGAAATCCCAGGGCTGATCTCCTTCAGAATGGACTGGTTGGATCTCCTTACAGTCCAAGGGGCTCTCAAGAGTCTTCTCCAACACCACAGTTCAAACGCATCAATTCTTCAGCGCTCAGCCTTCTTCTCAGTCCAACTCTCACATCCACACATGACCACAGGAAAAACCATAGCCTTCAGTTCAGTTCAGTCACTCAGTCGTGTCCGACTCTTTGCGACCCCATGAAGCAGCACACCAGGCCTCTCTGTCCATCACCAACTCCCGGAGTTCACCCAAACTCGTCCATTGAGTCAGTGATGCCATCCAGCCATCTCATCCTCTGTCGTCCCCTTCTCCCCCTGCCCCCAATCCCTCCCAGCATCAGAGTCTTTTCCAATGAGTCAACTCTTCGCATGAGGTGGCCAAAGTATTAGCGTTTCAGCTTTAGCATCAGTCCTTCCAATGAACACCCAGGACTGATCTCCTTTAGAATGGACTGGTTAGGTCAGCACAAACCTATGAGCACCTCATCTACACGCTGCACTCAGAAACGCACACTCCTGCTCCTGAAGAATCACTCTGTTTACTCTGTTTCCTCATCCAGGTACAGTTTTTTACTACCCTCAGTATGTGCTAGTTCAGTACAACCTATGAGCTTGCTGGGAGGGAAACCCTGGGAACTGTAACAGGATGAGCAGCTCAGCAGTAACTTCAGGATCTGCTCCTTCGCGGGGAAGCTCAGGGAGCTCCAGGCCACTGGCCAAGCACAGGTCTGGCACATGCCTGTGACTGGAACATTCATGTGCCTGGGGTTTGAGGTGTGTGTGTGTGTACTAATTCGTGACGACTCTCTGGGACCCCGTGGACAGAAGATGGGATTTCCCAGGCAGGAACACTTGGAGTGGGTTGCCATTTCCTCCTCCAGGGACTGTTCCCCTACTTAGATCTTCTGCATTGGCAGGCAGATGCTTTACCACTAGCGCCCCCTGGGGGTTTGAGGAAATTGGTCTTATCGTCCAGTGACAGGTGCTTCCCAGGCTCAGTGGTAAAGAATCCACCTGCCAATGCAGGAGACACAGGAGACGTGAATTGGATCCCTGGGTCCGGAAGACTCCCTGGAGGAGGAAATGGCAACCCACTCCAGTATTCTTGCCTGGAGAATCCCATGGACAGAGGAGCTTAGAGGGCTACAGTCAAAAGGTCGCAGAGTCACGCATGACTGAGCACAGCCAGTGACAAGTGCCTATGATATCAAGCATCCAAAAGTGCAGAGATGTAAGGTAATGCGCGTCCCAATAAACAGCTGCTGCTGCTGCTGCTGCTGCTGCTAAGTCACATCAGTCGTGTCCGACTCTGTGTAACCCCATAGACAGCAGCCCACCAGGCTCCCCTGTCCCTGGGATTCTCCAGGCAAGAACACTGGAGTGGGTTACCATTCCCTTCTCCAATGCATGAAAGTAAGAAGTGAAAGTGAAGTCACTCGGTCGTGTCTGACTCTTAGCAACCCCATGGACTGCAGCCTAACCAGGCTCTTCCGTCCATAGGATTTTCCAGGCAAGAGTACTGGAGTGGGGTGCCATTGCCTTCTCCGTGACTCCAGGCTGATAGGATTCTAATTGTCATGTGATTTACCTAAGACCACACGGGCCATTTGTGTGAGATGAGGGTTTTTTGACTCCAGGCTGACAGGATTCTAATTGGACCTGAGGGTTTGTACTTCATATGCAGTGCTGATGTGTTCAACACACTGCTTTTTTAAACAAGTTAAAGTTCTTGTTGTTTTAAAGTCTTTAAATTATACTTTTTCTCCTGCTTGTTACTGGACTATAATATTTTTTTCTAATTCCCATCCCTGTATCAAAAGAAAGCCCCGTCAGAAAATTTAACAATCCCAGTTTAAACTAGCAGTTGAGGGCCTTGAACATTGTTTCTCAAAGCCTGACAAACTCTTCCAAACTACTTGGAGAATATGGGAAGTCCTACCCAGACAAACTGAACCAGAACTCCTGGGGAAAGTTGAAGCAGGAATCTGAATGGTAACAAGCATCTTTCTTCCCCACAGTTAACAGTGCCATCTACTGGCGAAATGTAGTATGACAACATTTACAGAGTGCAGGACTCAGCTACTGTGGAACAAGTAAAGGATAAAAGGACAGATTAGACAGTGATTATATACTAAGGCGATGGCGAATCTATCTTCTATGAAATAATTATAAATTCAAATTATTATATATAACATATATATTCAAATTATTATATATATAAACGGGTATTTGATTATGTTAAAAATTATTGCATTTGATATTGTGGTTATTTTAAAACATCCTTGTGTTTTAGAGATTTGCAAAGAAAACCATTACATTGCTGTGAGATTTCATAATGTGATTTCAGTCGGCTGTTAGCTGAGGAGGCTCAACTAGATGGGCTTAAAGATTCCATCCAAATCCCACATCCTGAGTCCTTGTTCTTCACAACAAGCTGGAGCAAGTTTGAAAAAAAAAAAAAAAAAGCTTTTATTCAGATAGTACATTTAAAATGAGTTTTGACCTGCTAAAGTGTGAATTTTATTTCATCTAGAGTTGAAATAAAATTCAGTGAAATAATGAATGTGAATCTGCTTGGTACAGGGTTTCCCAGACTGAGCCATGATCGTAACAGTCAGTTCTTTAACAACAGCAGCAAAAAACCTATGCAAGGATATATGTTCTTAAATGTAGTTTTTAAATATATGTAAGAACAATGTTTCCTAGAAGGTAATGGCACCCCACTCCAGTACTCTTGCCTGGAAAATCCCATGGATGGAGGAGCCTGGTAGGCTGCAGTCCATAGGGTCGCTAAGAGTAAAAAACGACTGAGCAGCTTCACTTTAACTTTTCATTTTCATGCATTGGAGAAGGAAATGTCAACCCACTTCAGTGTTCTTGCCAGGAGAATCCCAGGGATGGGGGAGCCTGGTGGGATGCCGTCTATGGGGTCGCACAGAGTCGGACACGACTGAAGTGACTTAGCAGCAGCAGCAGCAAGAACAATATTAAATATGTTCATAAGAGGTTATTACTAAAACAAGACAATGGTACAGCACACCTGGGGAGATCAGGAAATAAGGGCACCTCATGTGTCCATGTACGATGCCCATGGACAGGTAAGCAACATGCTGTCTACTCAACAGTCATCAGCCTGCTATGAGTCGTAATTTCAGCACATATTTGTGAGAGTTTCAGTGTTCCTTGTGTATTAAAAGATTTATTTTACTTGTCTTATGAATGGATCTGAAAGACCTGCAGTCTTAAACAAAAAGTCAATTTTGTGGCTCCGAAAACACAAAAAAATTGAACAATGCAGAATGAAGATGAATAATTTTAGCCTTCAGATCCTGAAGAGCAGCCCATTGCAAAAATGCCCCAATATTGCAAAACATGCCATTTATGGTCTTCTCCCCATTGTCATTACACCTTCTGTGCTCCAACAGAAACAGAATAAATGAAGAAACGTGATTGTTGCACCTGATATGAAGTCTGACTCAGCCCCATTGCTCCAAATGTTAGTGCCTAATAAAGGAAGGGACATACAATAGAGTTCATTAAGAATGTATTCAGTATATTGTTTTATAATACAAAGTGTAAACTGAAAGGTGCTTTACTTTATTGTTATATAGATTTTTATAATTTGTTTTCAACAAAATAGTTAAATTTTTATAAATTAATAAATTATCCATTATAGTTAGTTACTTCAGTCACTCAGTCATGTCCAATTTTTTGCGACACCATGAATCACAGCATGCCAGGCCTCCCTGTCCATCACCAACTCCCAGAATTCATTCAAACTCACGTCCATCGAGTCAGTGATGCCATCCAGCCATCTCATCCACTGTCATCCCCTTCTCCTCCTGCCCCTAATCCCTCACAGCATCAGAGTCTTTTCCAATGAGCCAACTCTACGCATGAGGTGGCCAAAGTATTGGAGTCTCAGCTTCAGCATCATTCCTTCCAAAGAAATCCCAGGGCTGATCTCCTTCAGAATGGATTGGTTGGATCTCCTTGCAGTCCAGGGGATTCTCAAGAATCTTCTCCAACACCACAGTTCAAAAGCATCAATTCTTCGGCACTCAGCCTTCTTCACAGTCCGACTCTCCCATCCATACATGATCACTGGGAAAACGAGAGCCTTTACTACATGGACCTTTGTTGGCAAAGTAATATCTTGGCTTTTGAATATGCTGTCTAGGTTGGTCATAACTTTCCTTCCAAGGAGTAAGCGTCTTTTAATTTCATGGCTGCAGTCACCATCTGCAGTGATTTTTGAGCCCCAAAAAATAAAGTCTGACACTGATTCCACTGTTTCCCCATCTATCTGCCATGAAGTGATGGGACCAGATACCATCATCTTATTTTCTGAATGTTGAGTTTTGAGCCAACTTTTTCACTCTCCTCTTTCACTTTCATCAAGAGGCTTTTTAGTTCCTCTTCACTTTCTGCCATAAGGGTAGTGCCATCTGCATATCTGAGGTTATTGATATTTCTCCTGGCAGTCCTGATTCCAGCTTGTGCTTCTTCCAGCCCAGCATTTCTCATGATGTCCTCTGCATAAAAGTTAAATAAACAGGGTGACAATGTACAGCCTTGATTACTCCTTTTCCTATTTGGAACCAGTCTGTTGTTCCATGTCCAGTTCTAACTGTTGCTTCCTGACCTGCATACAGGTTTCTCAAGAAGCAGGTCAGGTGGTCTGGTATGCCCATCTCTTTCAGAAATTTCCACAGTTTATTGTGATCCACACAGTCAAAGGCTTTGGCATAGTCGATAAAGCAGAAATAGATGTTTTCTGGACTCTCTTGCTTTTTCCATGATCCAGCGGATGTTGGCAATTTGATCTCTGGTTCCTCTGCCTTTTCTAAAACCAGCTTGAACATCTGGATGTTCACGGTTCACGTGCTGCTGAAGCCTGGCTTGGAGAATTTTGAGCATTACTTTACTAGCATGTGAGATGAGTGCAATTGAGCAGTAGTTTGAGCATTCTTTGGCACTGCCTTTCTTTGAGATTTGAATGAAAACGGACCTTTTCCAGTCCTGTGGCCATTGCTGAGTTTTCCAAATTTGCTGGCATATTGAGTGCAGCACTTTCACAGCATCATCTTTTAGGATTTGAAATAGCTCAACTGAAATTCCATCACTTCCACTAGCTTTGTTTGTAGTGATGCTTTCTAAGGCCCACTTAACTTCACTTTCCAGGATGTCTGGCTCTAGGTGAGTGATCACACCATCGTGATTATCTTGGTCGTGAAGCTCTTTTTTGTACAGTTCTTCTGTGTATTCTTGCCACCTCTACTTAATATCTTCTACTTCTGTTAGGTCCACACCATTTCTGTCTTTTATCGAGCCCATCTTTGCATGAAATGTTCCCTTGGTATCTCTAATTTTCTTGAAGAGATCTCTAGTCTTTCCCATTCTGTTCTTTTCCTCTATTGCTTTGCCTTGATCACTAAGGAAGGCTTTCTTATCTCTCCTTGCTATTCTTTGGAACTCTGCATTCAGATGCTTATACCTTTCCTTTTCTCCTTTGCTTTTCACTTCTCTTCTTNACCTTTTCCAGTCCTGTGGCCATTGCTGAGTTTTCCAAATTTGCTGGCATATTGAGTGCAGCACTTTCACAGCATCATCTTTTAGGATTTGAAATAGCTCAACTGAAATTCCATCACTTCCACTAGCTTTGTTTGTAGTGATGCTTTCTAAGGCCCACTTAACTTCACTTTCCAGGATGTCTGGCTCTAGGTGAGTGATCACACCATCGTGATTATCTTGGTCGTGAAGCTCTTTTTTGTACAGTTCTTCTGTGTATTCTTGCCACCTCTACTTAATATCTTCTACTTCTGTTAGGTCCACACCATTTCTGTCTTTTATCGAGCCCATCTTGGCATGAAATGTTCCCTTGGTATCTCTAATTTTCTTGAAGAGATCTCTAGTCTTTCCCATTCTGTTCTTTTCCTCTATTGCTTTGCCTTGATCACTAAGGAAAGCTTTCTTATCTCTCCTTGCTATTCTTTGGAACTCTGCATTCAGATGCTTATACCTTTCCTTTTCTCCTTTGCTTTTCACTTCTCTTCTTTTCATAGCTATTTGTAAGGCCTCCCCAGACAGCCATTTTGCTTTTTTGCATTTCTTTTCCATGGGGATGGTCTTGATGCCTGTCTCCGTCCATAGTTCATCAGGCACTCTGTCTATCAGCTCTAGTCCTTTAAATCTATTTCTCACTTCCACTGTATAATCATAAGGGATTTGATTTAGGTCATACCTAAATCGTGACCTAGTGATTTTCCCCACTTTCTTCCATTTAAGTCTGAATTTGGCAATAAGGAGTTCATGATCTGAGCCACAGTCAGCTCCCAGTCTTGTTTTGCTAACTGTATAGAGCTTCTCCATCTTTGGCTGCAAAGAATATAATCAATCTGATTTCGGTGTTGACCATCTGGTGATGTCCATGTGTAGAATCTTCTCTTGTGTTGTTGGAAGAGGGTGTTTGCTATGACCAGTGCATTCTCTTGGCAAAACTCTATTAGCCTTTGTCCTGCTTCATCCTGTACTCCAAGGCCAAATTTGCCTGTTACTCCTACTTTTGCATTCCAGTCCCCTATAATGAAAAGGGCATCTTTTTTGGGTGTTAGTTCAAAAAGGTCTTGTAGGTCTTCATAGAACCGTTCAACTTCAGCTTCTTCAACATTACTGGTTGGGGCATAGACTTGGATTACTGTGATATTGAATGGTTTGCCTCGGAAATGAACAGAGATCATTCTGTCGTTTTTGAGACTGCATCCAAGTACTGCATTTTGGACTCTTTTGTTGACCATGATGGCTACTCCATTTCTTCTAAGGGATTCCTGCCCACAGTAGTAGATATAATGGTCATCTGAGTTAAATTCACCCATTCCAGTCCATTTTAGTTGGCTGATTCCTAGAATGTCGCCGTTCACTCTTGCCATCTCCTGTTTGACCACTTCCAATTTGCCTTGATTCATGACATTCATTCATGACATGTCATTCATACCTGACATTCCAGGTTCCTATGCAATATTGTTTACAGCATTGGACCTTGCTTCTATCACTACTCACATCCACAGCTGGGTATTGTTTTTGTTCTGGCTCCATCCCTTCATTCTTTCTGGAGTTGCCGGGGTCCAGCCCCGGTGGATCCAGGGAATTCGAAGGTGGGGACGGAGTCAGCGTTTTTGGAAAAATACATATTTAACCACAGATATAGGGAGATTAGAAATGGATAGTGTAGTAGGAAGATTAGTGGAGAAAAAGAGGCTGAATAACTTGGATTACATGGAATAGCATCCATGCTCCAGATGGGAATTCAGGAAGAAAAACGGGAGCAAGAAAGAAGCGACACGGGGGAATCAGTCTTTCCAGAAACTGATCCAATTTCTTTATTTTTGGATTTGCTTATATACCTTTTGTTACACATAGGGATGAATACAGAGTCACGCGGGGGTCAGCAGTCCTGACCTTTATCAAAATCAGGTGCTTCACATAAATGTATTAAAAAAAGGTCTTAGGGATATTACATCATCTTCTGGCCATGAGTGAGACCTGCTGACATTTTATGATCCTTTCTTTCTGATAACCAAAAAAACTTATTTTTTCCAAGGGTGTTTTTTCTTAAACCAGGCACCACCCTCCAAATAAAGTTGCATTCCTATAGGGTGAGGGTGTAGTGAGTTACAATCAAGAAAGGAATTTATTTAACCCAAGGTTAACAGGATTAGTCTTAAAGGTTAATACTTATTTCTCCTATATGCTTAAAGGTTAATACTTATTTCTTCCTATGTGCTAGTTATATTCATTATAAGGGTAGGGAACATGGAGATTTAGCAGCAAACATCAGCCCAACAAATGAAAATCCTTTCACCAATGTTCCCCTTAAGATCTATTTAGTCTTAAGATAGTGATAAATTTACATTTTTACATAACAAGGACACAGTGATTTATAACAAAGTACAGTGATCTATTACAAAAGAGAAAATTCATTAACTCCAAAAGTCTAGTATTGCTAACATCAAAAGCTACTATATTTCCTTTTCTATATTCCAAATACATTGATTAATATATTCCCAGGTGCCTAAGGATATGGAGGCCTGG
>SJYO01048061.1:9088258-9338428 GCA_006410555.1 Capra ibex | reverse complement strand
TCTTAAAGGTTAATACTTATTTCTCCTATATGCTTAAAGGTTAATACTTATTTCTTCCTATATGCTAGTTATATTCATTATAAGGGCAGGGAACATGGAGATTTAGCAGCAAACATCAGCCCAACAAATGAAAATCCTTTCACCAATGTTCCCCTTAAGATCTATTTAGTCTTAAGATAGTGATAAATTTACATTTTTACATAACAAGGACACAGTGATTTATAACAAAGTACAGTGATCTATTACAAAAGAGAAAATTCATTAACTCCAAAAGTCTAGTATTGCTAACATCAAAAACTACTATATTTCCTTTTCTATATTCCAAATGCATTGATTAATATATTCCCAGGTGCCTAAGGATATGGAGGCCTGGTGGCAATCATTGACTCAACAAGAAGAAAAGCCCCATGCTAATTAAGACTCTCAAAATACTCCAAAACTCTCTGTGCTATTTATGGTTAAGAGGTAGTAAACAATCATGTGGCAGGAGTATGGATAATCCTGTCACAGAAGCTAGTCTGTCAGCAGAGAGGTTTGACCTGAGACATCCTTGTCCCACCCAGGGCAGGGAATTAGCAGCAATTATTGACACAACAAATGAAAACCCTTCACCAATATAATTTCTAACCAACCCACTATACTAATAATTTCTAACTCCCCAAAAGAATTTGCCTTTAGTAAGTCTAAAACATCTCGTGCCTCTCACGTTGGGAGGCTGTAAACAATCACATGTGGCCGGACGAACCTATACAGGCGGGCTAGATAACCTTCAGGGGAGTCCGTAAGCTGAAACACTCTTGTCATGCTCAGGAATTTTTATTGTCTTGGAGCTGCACATTAACTCCTTCTCCGAGAGAAATGGTTATGGGGGAGAGCCCCCCATAAAGTCAGAGGTGTAGGTGAGAGCATAAAACAGACTCTGGTTTTGGGGTAGATGCTCGGGAACAGGGTTTTCCTGAGGCTTGATCACGCCTTAGTGTATGCCAAGCCTCCTTCCTCATGACCTTTGCCATGGGTGGAGTTCCTCACGCTGGCCCCCAGCATGGAGTTATTTCTCCACTGATCTCCAATAGCATATTGGGCACCTACTGACCCAAGGAGTTCCCCTTTCAGTATCCTATCATTTTGGATAATGGATAATCCAAAAAATTATCCATTATAGTGTAGGCTAAATCATATAAACTATAATAAGAAACAATTCAGAAGAAAATCTACATGGCAAACAAACAAAGGCAAAGATGTTCAACATCACTAGCCATTAAGGAAATTCAAACTAAAACTAAATGAGATACCACTACACATCCATTAGAATGGCTATGATTAAAAAGACTGACAAAACCAAGTATTGGTGAGGATGTCAGCAAGATGGAATTCTCATTTATTTCTTAACACAAGAAACATTTATTCTCTTACAGTTCTGGAGGCCAGAAGTCTGAAATTAGGGGACAGGCAGGCCCACACTCCCCCTGGAGGCTCTACCAGAGATCCTCCTCTTCCATCTTCCAGTGGCTGTTGGCTTTCCTTGACTCCCGGCTGCATCTCTCTCTGCTCAACCATCACATCACCTCTCCTCCACTTATCTACCTCTAAAGTCTCTGAACCTCTCTTACAAGGATACATGTTTTGGTGTTATGGCACTTAGGATCTACCCAGATAATCTAGGATGAATTCCTCCTCTGGAGATCCTTATTTACCCACATCATTTACTGTATTAGGCAATTTTCACAGGTTCCAGGGATTAGGATACATGTGTATCTTTAGACCACTCTTGTTGTTACACCTCATTTTATGCTGATTGGTTTAGGTCTCATTTCACTGCTATCTATAATCAATGTGTCCAGAAGATGAGAGTCCTCGGATGGACCAGGGGTTTGCCACACCCCTCTGCCCATCAGGATCACCTCTCCCTCTAGTGATCCTGATTCCATAGTTATAGGAGTGGCTGGGCATTAAAGAAACTCCTGAGGTGATTCTACCATGTAACCAGGCTTGTAAACCAGTGATTGGCAGATCCAAAGTGGAGGCTGTTCTTAGAGCAGGGCAAGAGGCCTCTTCCCTGAGCCTCACACATTAGAGAACCCCAGTCTAGTCCTCCACTGACACCCCCTCCCAGTTCCCATAGGGTGAAGCCTCTGAGAGCCAAGGGGACACACCCAGTCCAGAGCCCTCTCCTCCAGGCGCTCGCTTGGCAAAGTGTGGTCCACAGAGCACCAGCATCAGCATCCCACATGCCCACAGCAATGAAGGCGCAGAGTTTTAACCATTCGACTGACAGGGAATTATCACTGTGGTCTACTTTTAAATATAAATATGGTAACAGTAAAGAAGGTAGTTGAGCTAACCACATATCCAGTATTGTTCTAAAGCAGTGCTTCTCACATCTCAGATTAAGAATCAACTTTATTTAATTTTACATTTTCAGCCCATTGCAACCTCATCACTGATCCACTGTGCACAGCTAGTGTGCTGCTCAGCCAACTTCCCCTACCCCTGCAAGTGCAACGCTCACACTGGCCTCTGGGCTGTTCAAGATCCCACCCACCCTGAGTGTGGACGTCACTGCAATAGCAGATGGCTGTGAGTTTCTAGCTTTCTTGAATTTTCTGTACTTATTTCAGACTTCGTTACAAACAGGTCATGAACTGGCACTAGCTCACAGACCATATTCTGTGAGTGCAACTGCTCTCTGAGAAACATACTATTCCCATCTCAATGTTACAAAGAAACTGAAGCACAGTGGCCTTCCCAAACTTAACAGCTCACAGTTAACCGGTAGCAGAACTTGTATACAAACCCAGTCAGCAATGCCCAGAGGAGCCAGTATTTGTCCCTAGAAGACTGACTCCAAAGCTTGTGCTGCTCCTCATGTGCTTACATCATTTTAACTATATGTTAAATGAAGAGGTACAGTTATAACTTTGGCCATCAGATGAGAACCTACTCAAATACACCCTTTATAGTCTCTTACCTACTTTCATCCATATCCATCTTGCTCTCTTCTCTTGGTGATTAAGAATCACCAAGGTCAGTGATTCCATCCTTTGCTTCTTTGGATGCTTCTTTGGATGCTTTTGGTCCATCCATCATCCAACCAAAGCAACTGCTCAAGAGCAGAAGTTATATTCACTTTCCAGATGAAGAAGCTGAGATTCAGAAGTTGAGACTTACCTATGCAAGTAATTAAGGCTACATGGCTATATGGTATCCAGAGCCCGTTTTGTCAAGGTTGGTGCCAGGTTATTATGTTGGTAACTTAGCTAGTTATTTCCTTTCGCTCCCAAGTGTCCCAATTGGACACTACACATTTTGAACACCCACAGTGCTAGCAAGTAACAGATAAAGAATTGGCATGCAGATCAATGTGACTGACTCCAAACCCAGGGCTTTCTGTTATCCCAAGCTGCTGCTGCTGCTGCTAAGTTGCTTCAGTCGTGTCTGACTCTATGTGACCCCATAGACAGCAGCCCACCAGGCTCCCCTGTCCCTGGGATTCTCCAGGCAAGAACATTGGAGTGGGTTGCCATTTCCTTCTCCAGTGCATGAAAGTGAAAAGTGAAAGGGAAATCACTCAGTCGTGTCCAACTCTTTATGACTCTGCGGACTGCAGCCTACCAGGCTCCTCTGTCCATGGGGTTTTCCAGGCAAGAGTACTGAAGTGGGTCGCCATTGCTTTCTCCAGGGTAGCTCTTAAAATTTCAAAATCATAACGTTCAGAAAGAATATTTGTTTTCAGTCAACATTCATTCAGCAATGAGTATCGCTTATGTGACACTGTGCTGCAAGGCTAGCCAGGTGACTCAGTGGTAAAGAATCTGCCTGCCAATGCAGGAGATGTGGGTATGATCCCTGGGTCCAGAAAATCCCTTGGAGAAGGAAATGGCAACCTACTCCAGTATTCTTACCTGGGAGATCCCATGGACAGAGGAGTCTAGCGGCCTACAGTCCATGGGGTTGCAAAAGAATTAGACACAATTTAGCAACTAATGAACAACAAAAATATGATAGACATTGTGCTGTAAGATGTAATTAAAAAGTAAACAGGGCACAGTTTAAAGTTTTTAGAAGCTCATGGTTTAGTAAAAAAGCAAACCACCTATGAATACTCATAGTCAGGGTAGGCTACATAATTTACAGAACCCAGTGCAAAATGGAAAAAGAAGGGACCCTTGTTCAAAAGTTAAGTATTTCAAGATGGTGAGAACAGGCACTAGCCAAGCATGATTGCGTTTAACAAATGAGAGGTGACCAGGGTATCAGAGAAACAAGCAATCACCTGACCTGCCTCTTGAGAAATCTGTATGCAGGTCAGGAAGCAACAGTTAGAACTGGACATGGAACAACAGACTGGTTCCAAATAGGAAAAGGAGTACGTCAAGGCTGTATATTGTCACCCTGCTTATTTAACATATGCAGAGTACATCATGAGAAATGCTGGGCTGGAAGAAACACAAGCTGGAATCAAGATTGCCGGGAGAAATATCAATAACCTCAGATATGCAGATGGCACCACCCTTATGGCAGAAAGTGAAGAGGAACTAAAAAGCCTCTTGATGAAAGTAAAAGAGGAGAGTGAAAAAGTTGACTTAAAGCTCAACATTCAGAAAACGAAGATCATGGCATCCGGTCCCATCACTCCATGGGAAATAGATGGGGAAACAGTGGAAACAGTGTCAGACTTTATTTTTGGGGGCTCCAAAATCACTGCAGATGGTGATTGCAGACACGAAATTAAAAGACGCTTACTCCTTCGAAGACAAGTTATGACCAACCTAGATAGCATATTCAAAAGCAGAGACATTACTTTGCTGACTAAGGTCCGTCTAGTCAAGACTATGGTTTTCCCAGTAGTCATATATGGATGTGAGAGTTGGACTGTGAAGAAGGCTGAGTGCTGATGAATTGATGCTTTTGAACTGTGATGTTGGAGAAGACTTTTGAGAGTCCCTTGAACTGCAAGAAGATCCAACCAGTCCATTCTGAAGATCAACCCTGGGATTTCTTTGGAAAGAATGATGCTAAAGCTGAAACTCCAGTACTTTGGCCACCTCATGCGAAGAGTTGACTCATTGGAAAAGACTCTGATGCTGGGAGGGATTGGGGGCAGGAGGAGAAGAGGACGACAGATGATGAGATGGCTGGATGGCATCACTGACTGGATGGACGTGAGTCTGAATGAACTCCGGGAGTTGGTGATGGACAGGGAGGCCTGGCGTGCTGCGATTCCTGGGGTCACAAAGAGTCGGACACGACTGAGCAACTGAACTGAACTGAACTGAGGATAATGAATGATCTTGAGATTGCTTCCTAGAAGATGTGACAACTGGGCTGACCCTACAGAATGAGGATTTCTCCCCTACATGGACTTCCTCCTTTATTTTTTAGACCGTAAGTTATTGAGGAGAATCACTTATTCATTTTAGTTAAACATCAATCACCAAGAGTTTCTGTCTCAATACACACTCATCACCTACCTCTGGAGCTGTGACACACCCAGGAGGGGCATGCAGATGTGCTGCTCAGACCTCCCTTCATGGACTCACTGCCCAGCCACTAGAAGTGCTGCTAGTGGGCAACCTTAAGCCACCAGCCCCTCTGGGCACAGCCTCTGTACAATGGCCCATCCAGGTGGATGTATGAAGGCCTGGCCAGTGGATATGTCACAACAATCCCAAAGGGTCATCACATCACAGCTCCCATGGAGTCAGCTAAGGTCATCTGGCCAGTGCTCCAGCCTGATTTTTTCCTCTGCCCTATCCCATTTCTTCCCTCTTGATTCCACAAGTGCTGATCCTAATGGCACCTTTAATACATATGTCAATACTGAACTCCATCCAAGTCTGCATGTCAGAGAACCAACCTGTAGCACGTATCAAAAAACATTCAGTTCTTGGACAGGATTTTTATTTGAAAACACTGTTTACATACATACTTATAACATTTCTAACTCAACAAGTAAAATATAAAATGGAAACAAGGACTCTCTGTGTGAGTTTGGTTACCCTTGGTTTAAAATCCTCAATCTAATGTCTGACTAAAAAAAATTAAGTTTTAGGTTAATAACAAAAGAAAATTAATATGTTGAACCGTATGAAATTGCCATTTTTATAGGTTAAAGAAAGGTTGATGTGATTTTTACACGGTTTAATGTCATAGTAAAAAGCAATTAGCATTTGAAATTTAGAGAACATTACACTTATGGATAACTCATGGGTAAAAGATATAGTGAATAAAATTAAAAATTAGAAAATACCTAAATACTATGGTTATTGATCAGTGCTAAGTACCAAAACTTGTAGTTGCAGCTAAAGTGAGTCTTGGGAGAAAAATGTGGGTTTTACATACTTAACTTTGAACTTAATCACTTTTCTAATATGTTTCTAATTTAAGAATTTATTGAAAAAAATCACAAAGTGAAGAAAAGTTAAAGGAAAGAAAGAATAATATAGTGAAGTTACAAAAAAAAAAAAAAAAAAACAATAACAAACAACCCACCAAAGGATCAATCAAGCAAAATACTTATTCTTTGAAAAGTAATAGGATGGAGTATTACTCAGCCGTTAAAAAGAATTCATTTGAATCAGTTCTGATGAGATGGATGAAACTGGAGCCGATTATACAGAGTGAAGTAAGCCAGAAAGAAAAACACCAATACAGTATACTGGCACATATATACGGAATTTAGAAAGATGGCAATGACGACCCTGTATGCAAGATAGCAAAAGAGACACAGATGTATATAACGGACTTTTGGACTCAGAGGGAGAGGGAGAGGGTGGGATGATTTGGGAGAGTGGCATTCTAATATGTATACTATCATGTAAGAATCGAATTGCCAGTCTATGTCTGACGCAGGATGCAGCATGCTTGGGGCTGGTGCATGGGGATGACCCGGAGAGATGTTATGGGGAGGGAGGTGGGAGGGGGGGTTCATGTTTGGGAACGCATGTAAGAATTAAAGATTTTAAAATTAAAAAAAAATAAAAATAAAAAAAATTTTTTTAAAGAAAATTAATAGGAAAAAGTCATTCAAGATTTTTTGAGGAAAAAAAAGGCAGAGTCACAAAGTTAAAAAGCAAAGAACAACATAATTATAGATGCTGCAGAGATTAAACATTTAAGATACTATGAATAATTTTATGCCAATCAAGCTCAAAACTCACAGAAACAAATCCACTCCTAAAGAAATAAAACTTAATCAAAAATGACTGTAGAAATAACACACTGAAAAGTACTAAAATAATGAACAAAAATTAAGTAGATATTGATTGTTGTACAATATTGTGGATACAATTAATGCTACTGAATTGTATGTTTAAAAATGGTAATATGACAAATTTTATGTTATCTAAACTGTACCATTTAAAAAATGTAAAAAAAAATCCCCAATCTAGAAGACAATCAATGATCATGTTCTTCATTATCAAATGCCCTCGGAGAGCTCCTATTTTGAGAAAGCATGTTTTCTCTCCCTTCTCTTTTAAGATATAAAATTAAATATTGTCCTTCTATATCTTAATCACATATCTTCTTTTTGGGGGGCACAACTCTCCCCTATAATATCACTTAGAGTATATTTTTTTTTTTCTTATCAGTTTTGCCTGAAGTATTTTAACCAGAGGTCTTTGGGTGGAATAATTGATCCTACTTATATTAAAGGCAGTTGTGAAACAAAACAGCAACTTCACAGTCTTTGAGTAAACAGAATCCTTGATATAACTGGAACGTAATATGTAATTCTGGAAACAGTAAAAAAAATCTGTGACAAATTTGCTTTATAACTTAGAAAATGAGCTTTAGCTCTGGACTCTCTCAAGGCACAAAACCTGGGAGACAGCTTTTATTGGTGGCTTGCTTCTCTGATTTGGATAAGGAAAAAATGAATAGTATAACCTGTAAAAATAATGTCATTTTGTAAGAATTTGAAATCATTGTGTGACGTTGGAGAGAGATTAAAACCAAATAAACTAACATCTTGTATGTGTAAATATTTGTCGCTGGTATAAAGAAGTACAATATAGTTTATGCAATGGAAATACTATTGAAGAAATGCCTTCAGAATAGACTTGACTTCACAGGAGGATCACAATGCTATCTCAAAAACTATTAAGATTAAGATCTGTCCATTGGAAGCATTCATAACCACATGGTCACTGAGCATCATCTGGATATTTCCTTTTGAAATACACCTGAAAAAAAAACAAAAAAAAAAAAAAAGAAATAAAAACAACATGCTTAAAGGCTGTAAAGTTCCTCCTAAGGCAATGCATTTCTAGGGTCACTTCTTCATGTGAAGCAAATCATAACACTAATGGAGGCACAATTTTTAAACCCAGTGATGTGTTTATTCTATGAAGGATGTAGTCCCATTAAAACCCTCAGTGGGACTGGGCTGAATGCCAAATGTGATTCCCCTGAGTTCTGATCATTGGGATTCACAGATAAGCTTTAATCAGTAATCGATAACCAAAATCATTTTACACAATTAAAACATGGAAATAAATTATAAACAAGATGACAAAGAGGCTGGGAAATCTAATGTTTGCATGAGGGTTTCTCACTTTTACACAAAAATGAGCACCATCAATCTGGATGTTAATATCAGGTTTGCCAGGCCTTTGAATTCTTGAATTTTACCAATTTCTAGCTGAACTGGAAGAGACAGAGGTTTTCTGATAAATGTATAATCAGAACATAAAGGAAGTGAAATGCTGTCAAGTTTGTCTGTTCCACAATCATCAGTTTTTGTAGCTGCACCATATCTTGGTTTCTTGATGAATGCAAATAACAAAATGAAATAATGTCAAGGCTTGTGAGCTCTTACCTCTAAGTGTGTTTAGGTGAAAAAGGACTTCAAATGTCATTTTTTTTTTCCCAAATAAGAATGTGTAAAGTTTTGTTTGAGTGTCTAAAACAGAAAATGTGCCATCTATCTGAAGCTGACTCATGTCATGAGCTAGGTTACCAGGTCATGTGATTCCAGATTCATTCTATAAAACTTGATTCTAAGTCCATTTGTAGATGCTATCAACAAAGTTATCATGAGAGATAGTGGGCTTCACATATGAAACAGAAAAGCTCTGAGACACCTACCTTTATATTAGGTGTACGTTTTCTCTTGTAACTTGCACATTTGCTACTCCCTAAACAGCAGTGCGTATGAAATGCTATATACCAAAATGTCCCTTAAGTTAAGGAGAAAACAAGAAATTCTCCAAGAATGTTTAGGACCCATGGATGAAATCTGAGGCTAGTTCCATTACAAATGCAAGGATTTTTTTTTAAGTGTGGGGGTGGGGGAGGGGAGGTTGATGCTTTCAATCCAGTGGTTCAGAATCCACCTGCCAAAGCAGGGGACATAGATTTGATTCCTAGTCCAGGAAGATCCACATGTCATAGGGCAATTAAGCCTGTGTGCCATAACTACTGAGTCCACATATCTCTACTATGAATCCTGTATGCCACAACTACTGAAGCCAGTGCACCCTAGAGCTCATGCTCTGTAACAAGAGAAGTCAGAAAAGCCTGCACACCACAACTATAGAATAGCCCCCCTGCTCACCGCAACTCGAGAAACCTTGTGTGCAGTAATGAAGACCCAGCACAGCCAAAACTAAATAGATAAATAAAATAAATAAATAATTTCAAAGTAACAAAAGTAAGCCCTTCTGAGATGGCATTGTTGGGGGCACTCAAGTTGAGGGGCAGGCCCCCATAGGAGCTTCTTTGTCTGTGTACTCTGAGGTGGCAGGATACTGCCTACATGAGCTCCAGGGGGTGGGTGTAAGCTGATGCTGCCACCTCAGACTCCAGAGGCAGGCGCAGACAGATGCCACTACTGCCTCCAAGGGTCCTGTGAGTTGGTGCAGGTCACTTCCCCCACCTTCCTTGAAGTATGCATGGCTCATCACCACTGCCAAGGCACCCGTGACTGGGAGCCAAGTGCCTTCCTGGGAGAGTACACATGCCATCAGTTCAGTTCAGTCGCTCAGTCGTGTCTGACTCTTTGCGACCCCATGAATTGCAGCACGCCAGGCTTCCCTGTCCATCACCAACTCCCGGAGTTCACTCAAATTTATGCCCATCGAGTCGGTGATGCCATCCAGCCATCTCATCCTCTGTCGTCCCCTTTCCTCCTGCCCCCAATCCCTCCCAGCATCAAAGTATTTTCCAATGAGTCAACACTTCGCATGAGGTGGCCAAAGAATTGGAGTTTCAGCTTTAGCATCAGTCCATCCAAAGAACACCCAGGACTGATCTCCTACACCCATGACTGATCTCCTATACCCACGACTGATCTCCTACACCCACACAACTGCACACCCCCTATCAAGGGGAAAACAGCCAGTATATGCTGAGGAAATAGACAGCAAGCATCAAAACCTAAAACAGTCCTTCTACCAAAAAATAAATAAATAAATAAATCCACAAAAGCTACAGAGGGACACTCCCACATATAAATAACCCTCTAAGACAACAGTAGATAATTGTTTCACCTAAATTCAGAGGAAGAGAAACATAAGCAAAATGAAGAAGAGGAACCACTCTCGGTTAAAAGACCAAGAGAATTCCCCTGAAGGAACAATGAAACAGATCTCTTCAGTCTAATAGACAGCAAGCTCAAAAGGAGGCAATCAAATACTGAAGGAATTAAGAAAGCCTATCAACAGAAATGCAAATTACTGGGGAAAGGAACTAGAAACTATAAGGATTCAGAAGAATGCCTTTGCTGAGACTAAAACTGAGCTCAAGGCAATGAAAAGCAGAATGAATAATGCTGAAGAAAGAATAAGTGACCTGGAAGATAGAATAATGGCAATTATTCAATCAAAATAGCAGACAAAAAGTCAAATGAAAAATTAAAGCAATATAAGAAAGCTATGGGATAATATAAAGCAGGGCATTCTATATATAATAGGGATTCCAGAATAAGAAAAAGAAAAGAAAATTGAAAATGTATTTGAAAAAAATATGGCTGAAAACTTCCTAGATACAAGATGCACAGAGAGCCCCAAACAATATGAACCCAAACAGTCCTATACCAAGACATATTATGATAAAAATGGTAAAGTTAGAGATAAAGAGAAGATTCCAAGGACAGCAAGAGAAAAACAAAGCTCATATAAGAGAACTACCATAGGCTATCAGCTGATTTCTCTACAGAAACACTACAGGCCAGAAGGGAGTTGAAAAGTATATTGAAAGTATTAAAAGAAAAAAAAAGTCAACTCAATGGACATGAATTTAAGCAAAGTCCAGGAGACAGTGAAGGACAGGGAAGCCTGGCTTCCTGCAGTCCATGGGGTCACAAGGAGTTGGACATGACTGAGTGACTGAACAGCAATACTCTACCTGGAAAGATTATTTAGAATGGCAGAAGAAATAATTTCTCAGATAAGCAAAAACTAAAGGAATACAGCAATGCTAAAACTATCCTAAAAGAAATATTGAAAAGTCACCTCTAAATAGAAAAGCAGCAGGAAGATCTAGGAAGGAGGAAATCACAATTGAAAAGTAAATCACTTAAATTAGTGAGAATACAGGTTAAAAAAAAAAAAACCTATTTGTGAAACAATGACGAACACAAGGAGCAGCAAAAAGATAAACATGAAGATGTAAAAAGGGACATTAAAATCATATTATGTAGGGAAAGGTGTGAAAGTATTAGTTGCACAGTCATGTCTGACTTTTTGCAACCCCATGAACTATAGTCCACCAGGCTCCTCTGTCCATGGAATTCTCCAGGCAAGAATACCAAAGTGGGTTTCCATTCTCTTCTCCAAGGGATCTTCCCAACCCAGAGATCGAACCTGGGTCTCCCAAATTGCAGGAAGATTCTTTACCATCTGAGCCACCAAGCAAGCCCAAATATGTGGGGAAGGAGAATAAGTAAATGCAAATTCTTTTTCTTATTTTTAGAATGTGTTTGAGCCTATCTGACTAACAGTCTAAAGCAAGCAGATACATAAAGGGGTTAATATACTTGAAAAACGGGGCAACCACAAGTCAAAAACATACAATAGAATGACAAAAGACAAAAAGAATAGAATAAAATAAAGCATAAAGTTAAATCATTAAACTATGAAAAGAAAGACAAAAATAAAAAGAAAGGAACAAAGAAACAAAGAATCAACTGGAAAACAAGATTTGAAATAGAAATAAATATATATGCATCAATAATTACCTTAAATGTCAATGGGTGCAGAATCAAAAGACACACAGTTGCCAACTACATTAAAAACAAGAACCTAGACTCAGGGAACTCAAACAGGGGCTCTGTGACAATCTAGAAGGGTGGGATGGGGAGGAAAACGGGAGGGAGGTTCAGGAGGGAGGTTCGCTAGTGTACCTATGCCTGATTCTTGTTGATGTATGACAGGAAACCACAAAATTGTGTAAAGCAATTATCCTTCAATTAAAAAAATAAATTAAAAAATTTGGAAAAAGAAAACTACCAAGAGCCTACAAGAGACCCATGCTGCCTACAATACTCAACTTAGGCAAAAGATACACACAGATTGAAAGTGTGGAGATGAAAAAAGCTATTTCATGCAAACAGAAAAGACAGGAGAGCAGGAATTGCAATACTGTACTCATCAAAAATAAATAAATAAAAAAGACTTTAAAACAAAGACTATAAAGAAAGATAAAGAAGGACATTCTGTAATGATTAAGAAAAGGTCATTACAAAAAGAGGATTTTACATTCAGCAACATATATGCACCTATAGGAGCATCAAAATACATAAAACAAATAATAACATACATAACAAGAGAAAGCAATAAGAATACAATAATAATAGAAGACATTAACACCCATTCACATCAATGCACAGATTTTCCACACAGAGAATCAATATGGCAACAGAGGTCCTAAATGATACAATAGAAGAGTTAGACTTAATTGATATTTTCAGAACACTACATCAAAAAAAAAAAAAAAAACACCCAAAGTATACATTCTTATCAAGTAGACACAGAACATTCTCTAGGATTTACCATGTATTAAGGTACAAAATTAACCTCAAAAAATTTGAGTATAGAAATTATTTCAAGCATCTTCTCTGACCACATGGCATGAAACTAGAAATCAACTACAGGAAAATAAACAAGAAAAAAAGATTACATGGAGACTAAATAACACACTACTTGAAAACCAGTGGGTCAATGAGAAAATTAAAAAGGAAATTAAAAAATATCTTGAGACAAACAATGAAAATGTAACTATACAAAATCTATTTGGATTCGATTGCTCAGTCATGTCCAATTCTCTGTAGCAGTATGGACTGCAGCCCACCAGGCTTCTCTCTCCATAGGATTTTCCTGGCAAGAATACTGGAGTAGGTTGCCATGTCCTCCTCCAGGGATATTCCCAACCCAGGGGTTGAACCTGCATCTCCTGTGTCTCCTGCATTACATGCAGATACTTTACCACTGTATGGGGCTTCCTTTGTGGCTCAGATGGTAAAGAATCCATCTGCAATGTGGGAGACCTGGGTTCGATCCCTGGATTGGGAAGATCCCCCAGAGAAGGGAAAGGCTACCCTCTCCAGTATTCTGGCCTGGAAAATTCCACGGACTTTATAGTCCATGGGGTCCCAAAGAGTCGGACACAACTGAGCATGTTTCACTTTCACTTTACCACTGAGCAACTGGGGAAGCCCCACAAAACTATGCTACGCAGCAAAAGCAATTCTTAGAGGGAAGTTTATAGTCATACGGGCCTTCATCAACAGAAAAATCTCAAGTAAACAACCTAACCCACCACCTAAAAGAATTAGAAAAAGAAGAACAAACAAATCCTAAAATCAACAGAAAGAAGGAAATAATAAAGATCAGGGGAAAATAAATAAAATAGAGATTTTTAAAAATTGAAAAAAACAACAAAACCAAGAGCTAGTGCTTCGAAAGAGTAAACAAAATCGACATACTTCTAGCCAGGTTCACCAGGAAGAAAGGAGAGAGAACCCAAACAAAATAGAAACTCAAAAAGGAAAAATCTCAACTGATATCACAGAAATACAAAAAACCATAAGAGAATACCAATTATATGCCAACAAATTTTGCAATCTAGAAAAAAATGGACGATTTTCTAGAAACACATAACCCAACAAAACTGAAGCAAGAAAAAATAGATAATTTGAACAGATAAATCACTAGAACTGAAACAGAATCTATATTTTAACAACTCTCTACAGACAAAAGTCCAGGACCAGATGGCTTCACAGGCAAATTCTACCAAACATATGAAGAAAACTGTATAGCAATTTTCCTCAACCTCTTCCAAAATATTAAAGAGGAGGGAATACTCCCAAAATCATTCTATGAAGCCACCATCACCCTGATAATAAATCGGACAAAGATAACACCAAAAAAAGAAAATGACAGGCCAAAATCTCTGATGAATCTATTGACAGATGTGAAAGTTATCAACACAATGTTAGCAAATTAAATAAACCTACACATAAAAGAGATACACCATGAGCAAGTGGGTATGGATATGGTGACCAAGTGGGTATTCATCCCAGATTCATAAGGATGGTTCAACACATGCAAATCAATGTAATATACCATATTAACAAAAGAAAATTTTTTTAAAAACACCTGATCATCTCAATAAATGCAGAAAAAGGATCTGATAAAACTCAACGCCTATTCATGATAAAAACTCTTACTAACATGGGAATAGAGGGAACATATCTCAACATAATAAACACCATTTATAAAAACCCACAGCCAATATAATACTCAATAGTGAAAAGCTAAAAGCCTTCCTGCTAAAATCTGGAAAAAGACAAGGATGCCCATTCTCACCACTTCTTTTCAACATAGTATTTGAAGTCCTAGCCACAGTTAGAAGGCAATTAAAGAAATAAAATTCATCCAAATCAGAAGGGAACAGGTAAAACTGTCAGTATATGCAGATTCCATGACACTGTATAAAGAGAACCCTAAAGACTCCACACCATAACTGCTAGATCCAATAAATGAATTCAACAAAGTAGCAAGATACAAGATTAACGTTCAGAAATTGTTTGCAATCCTTTACACTAACAGTGAAATATCAGAAAGGGAATACCTTTTAAAACTCATAGCAAAAAAGAAAAAAACCTTGGAATAAACCTAACCAAGGAGGTGAAAGACATATGCTGAGAACTATAAAACACTGAAAAGGAAATTAAAGATGACTGAAATAAATTGAAAGATATTCTATGTTCTTGAATTGGAAGAATCAATATTGTTATATTGGAAATACTATCCAAAGAAATCTAAAGATTTAATGTGATCCCTATCAAACTACCCATGACGCTTTTCTCAGAACTAAAACAAATAATCTAAAAATTTATATGGAACCACAAAAGATCCAGAATTGCCAAAGAAATCTTGAGGGGGGAAAAAAAACACCCAGAGGCATAACTCTCTCAGACTTCAGGCAATACTGCAAAGCTACAATAATCAAAGCAGGGTGGTATTGGTGCAAAAATAGCATAAAAATCAATGGAATAGAATAGACAGCCCAGAAATAAACCCACATACCTACTGTCAATAAATCTTCAACAAAGGAAGTAAGAATATAAAATGGGGAAGATAGTCTCTGTAGCAAGTTGTGCTAAGGAAGTTGGACACCTGCATGTTAAGCAATGAAGGTAGAACACACACTCACATCATGTGCAAAAATAAACTCACAATGACTTAAAGACTTAAACATAAGACATCACACCATACAATGCCTAGAAGAAAGCATAGGCAAACATTCTCTGACATAAATCATACCAATGTTTTCTTAAGTCAGTCTCCTAAGGCAATAGAATTAAAAATAAAAATAAACAAATGGGACCTAACCAAACTTATGAGACTTTGCACAGCAAGGGAAATGATAAAACAAAACAAAAAGACAACCTATAGAATGGGAAAAAAATATTTGTAAATGATGCAACAGACGAGGGCTTAATCTCCAAAATATACAAACAGCTGATACAACTCAACAAAATGAAAACATACAACCCAACCAAAAAATGGCCAGATCGTAATAGATACTACTCCAAAGAAGGTATGCAGATGGCCAGTAGGTACCTGCAAAGATATTTGACATCACTAATTATTAGAGAAATGCAAATCAAATCTACCACCTCACACTGGTCAGGATGTCCATCATTAAAACTCTACAAATAATAAATTATGGAGAGGGTGTGGAGAAAAGGGAACCCTCCCACACTAATGGTGGGAATGTAAATTGGGCTTGATACAGCTACTATGGAAAACAATACAGAGGTTCCTCAGAAAACTAAAAATAGAATGACTTTATGATCTAGCAAACCCATTCCTGGATATATGCCCAGAAAAAACTAGAATTCAAAAAGATGCATGCATGCTTATGTTTATAGCAGCAGTATTCACAATAGCCAAAACATGAAAACAACCTAAATGTCCATCAACAAGGTAATGAATAAAGATGTGATATTGTTGGGCATACACACCAAAAAAAAACAGAACTGAAAGAGACACATATATGCCAATGTTCATTGTAGCACTGTTTACAATATCTAGGACATGAAAGCAACCTAGATGTCCATTATCAGATGAATGGATAAGGAAGTTGCGGTACACATACATGATGGAATATTACTCAGCTATAAAAAAGAACATATTTGAGTCAGTTCTAATGAGGTAGACAAAACTGGAGCCTATTACACAGAATGAGGTAAGTCAAAAAGAGAAACACCAATATTAACAAATATATATGGAATTCAGAAAGATGATAATGACAATTCTATATACAAGACAGCAAGAGAGACACAGATGTAAAGAACAGACTTTTGGACTATGTGGGAGAAGGCGAGGGTGGGATGATTTGAGAGAATAGCACTGAAACATGTATATTACCATATTTGAAATAGATAACCAGGGCAAGTTTGCTGCATGAAGCAGGGCACTCAAAGCTGGTGTTCTGCAACAACCCAGAGAGGTGGGGTGGGGAGGGAGATGGAAGAGAGGGTTCAGGATGAGGGGACACATGTGCACCTGTGGCTGATCCATGTTGATGTATGACAAAACCATCACAATATTGTAAAGCAATTAGCCTCCAATTAAAGCAAATAAAATTTTTTTAAAAGACGTGGTACATAGTGCCAAGGAAAGATACTACTCAACATGGTCTTCATTAAAAAAAAAAAAAAAGATGTCGTACATATATACAATGGAATACTACTCAGCCATAAAAAGAATAAAATAATGTCATCTGCAGCATCATGGATGCAACTAGAGGTTATCATACTAAGTAAGCCAGAAAGAGAAAGACAAATACCATATGATATCACTTACATATGGAATGTGAAATATGGCACAAATTAACGTATCTACAAAACAGAGACAGACTCACAGTCAAGAGAACAGACTTATGGATGCCAACGGGGCAAGGAGAAGGGAGTGGAAGGGACTAGGAGTTTAAGGTTGGTAAATGCAAATCATTACATTCAGAATGGATAAAAACAAGATCCTGGGACTTCCCTGGTGGTCCTGTGGTTAAGATTCTCCTTGCAGTGCAGGGGGCATGGGTTTTGATCCCTGACTAGGAAAATAAGATCCCACATGCTGTGGAGAAACTAAGCCCATGTACCACAACTAGAAAGTCCATGCGCCTCAACAAAAGATTCTGCATGATACAAGGAAGATCCCACATGCTGCAACTAGGACCCAACAAAGCCAAATAAATAAATATATTACCAAAAAAAAAAAAAAAGGCCCTAATGCATAGCATAGGGAACTATATTCAATATCCTGTGATTAAACCATAGTGGAAAAGAACATTAAAAAAAGAATGTATCAGTTCAGTTCAGTTGCTCAGTCGTGTCCGACTCTTTGCAACCCACGGACTGCGCATGCCAGGCTTCCCTGTCCATCACCAACTCCCAGAGCCTGCCCAAACTCATGTCCATCCAATTGGTGATGCCATTCAACCATTTCATCCTCTGTCATCCCCTTCTCCTCCTGCCTGCAGTCTTTCCCAGCATCAGGGTCTTTTCAAATGAGTCAGTTCTTTGCATCAGGTGGCCTAAGTATTGCAGTTTCAGCTTTAGCATCAGTCCTTCCAATGAATACTCAGGACTGATTTCCTTTAGGATTGACTGACTTGATCTCCTTGCAGTCTCCCAAGGGAATCTCAAGAGTCTTCAACACTATAGCTCACAAGCATCAGTTCTTCAGCACTCAGCTTTCTTTATGGTCCAACTCTCAAGCCATACATGACTAGTGGGAAAACTAGAGCTTTGACTAGATGGACCTTTGCCTGCAAAGTCATGTCTCTGCTTTTTATTTTTTTATTATTTTTATTTTGTTGTTGTTGTTGTTGACTGTTTTATTGTGGTCAACCTTGAATAGTACAATGTTATAAAGCTAGGAACAAGAATAGCAGCCAAGCTGCCAAAAGGATTATGAATACATTCTTTGCTCACCATACTTTTAAGACTCAAAACAGTCAAATTAGCCAAAGGAATTTTACAAGAGAAACTATTTTAATCATTTCTGGGGAAAGAAAAAGTTGCTTAGATTTTCTTTTTTGCAGTTAAAACTTCCTACCTCCCAAGTATCAATATATGAATATCAACTATCATATATTTTTATTTCTTTGTTTTTATTTTTTTTAATTTTTATTTTTGCTTTATTTTACTTTACAATGCTGTATTGGTTTTGCTATACTTTGACATGAATCCACCACGGGTGTACATGAGTTCCCAATCCTGAACCCCCCTCCCATCTCCCACCCCATATCATCTCTCTGGATCATCCCTGTGCACCAGCCCCAAGCACCCTGTATCCTGTATCAAACATAGACTGGTGATTCATTTCTTACATGATAGTATACATGTTTCAGTGCCATTCTCCCAAATCATCCCACCCTCGCCCTCTCCCTCAGAGTCCAAAAGTCCATTCTATACATCTGTGTCTCTTTTGCTGTCTCGCATACAGGGTTATCATTACCATCTTTCTAAATTCCATATATATGTGTTAGTATACTGTATTGGTGTTTTTCTTTCTGGCTTACTTCACTCTGTATAATCGGCTCCAGTTTCATCCATCTCATTAGAACTGATTCAAATGTATTCTTTTTAATGGCTGAGTAATACTCCATTGTGGATATGTACCACAGCTTTCTTATCCATTCATCTGCTGATGGACATCTAGGTTGCTCCCATGTCCTCGCTATTATAAACAGTGCTGCAATGAACATTGTGGTACATGTGTCTCTTTCAATTCTGGTTTCCTCGGTGTACATGCCCAGCAGTGGGATTGCTGGGTCATAAGGCAGTTCTATTTGCAATTTTTTAAGGAAACTCCATAGTGGCTGTACTAGTTTGTATTCCCACCAACAGAGTAAGAGGGTTCCCTTTTCTCCACACCCTCTCCAGCATTTATTGCTTGCTGTCTCTGCTTTTTAATATGCTATATAGTTTGGCCATAGCTTTTCTTCCAAAGAGTAAGCATCTTTTAATTTCATGGCTGCAGTCACCACCTGCAGTGATTTTGGAGCCCAGGAAAATAAATTCTCTCACTGTTTCCATTGTTTCCCCATCTATTTGCCATGAAGTGATGGGACTGGATGCCATGATCTTAGTTTTCTGAATGTTGAACTTTAAGCCAACTTTTTCACTCTCCTCTTTCACTTTCATCAAGAGGTGCTTTAGTTCTTCTTCACTTTCTGCCATAAGGGTGGTGTCATCTGCATATCTGAGTTTATTGATATTTCTCCTAGCAATCTTGATTCCAGCTTGTGCTTTTTCCAGCCCAGCATTTCTCATGATGTACTCTGCATATAAATTAAATAAGCAGAGTGACAATATACAGCCTTGTTGTACACCTTTCCCAATTTGGAACCAGTCCTTTGCTCCATGTCTGGTTCTAACTGTTGCTTCTTGACCTGCATACAGGTTTCTCAGGAGGCAGGTAAGGTGGTCTGGTCTCTTTAAGAATTTTCCAGTTTGTTGTGATCCACATAGTCAAAGGCTTTGGTGTACTAAATAAAGTAGAAGTAGAGCAAAGTGATTCAATTATACATGTAAATACATTATTTTCTTTGTTTTCTTGGAACTATCTTCTTCTTCTTCTTCTTCTTCTTCTTCTTCTTCTTCTTCTTTTCTAATTTGTTTGTTTTCTGCATCTCTGTGCATCAGAGATGGACACAACATTGTAAACCAACTATATGTCAATAAAAATAAAAATAAAAGTAAGGCTTTTGGAAAGTATAATTGCATATAATCTCCCTCTTCCATTTTATTAAGCTAGCCAGATTTTGTGTGGTTATATGCATATATGTCCCCTTTTTGAAACAAAAGCATCCAAAATAACAAATGGAAATATGTTTCACTTTCTACTGTTTGACAGTCCTCCCCAAATCAGAGGATTCTTTTTCCCATATCTCTTCTCAATGTAATTTTTATGAAGAAAATGTTATTATTATCACCTTTTAGCTAAAATGGGCTTTGCTTCATGAATGGCTTCCTATGTATAAACTCCTTGGTTTGACCTTTCTCTCTCATCTGTTTGCCCTGGTGTAGATCACACTCTGGCTGACAGCAGGAGTGAGAGAAGGCATCTTTATCACAGGGCAGGTTGCGAAGGGAGTTGAGATGCTGAACGCTTGTTAGCAGAGTCCTTGTGGATGGGCTGCGTCTGGGATGGAGAAGCCCAGTCTCACCTCTCTCCTGGGACCACTGCTGATCCTGGAAAAATCACTTAAGCTCTCTCCACACCAGCTACTTCATTTGTGAAATGAGACAGTGACCTACCTCCTAGGAACTAAGTGATGGCTACGAACTGCAGGTTGAAAACATGCTGAGCTAAGTGTTGGGTGTGATTATGATGCTGCTCAGAGATGTGGTCCCTTAGCTCATGAAAAGTAGCAGCATCACCTGGCCTGAACAATGAAAACAAAACACCTGGAAGGCACCTTAATGAATCTTCTGATTTTATCTTTAAGCAAGCCCAGAGCCTTAGCGGAAAGTGAAAATGAAGTCACTCAGCCATGTCCGACTCTTTGCGACCCCGTGGACTGTAGCCTACCAGGTTCCTCTGCCCATGGGATTTTCCAGGCAACAGTACTGGGGTGGATTGCCATTTCCTTCTCCAGAGCCTTAGTGGAGATGTATTTAATTCAGTGAATATAGTGACCAAGAAGCAGAAGGTGGTTAAAAGATTACTAACTCTTTCTATCCTGTGACTTTGAGAAGTTATTTGGGGACTTCTGTCTTAGTTTCTACCTCTGAGGGATTATAGCACCAGCTCAGAATAGCTGTGAAGATTCAAGTAGATACAAGGCCAAAAAAAGTTCAAATTTCAGGGCAAAAAGACCAGGCAGTGGTGGGTTTCTTGGCCCTATCCTCTTCCTTCTCTTGGATTTGTTCATTATAGTTCCTCTAATATAGGCTGAAACTAAGTCCAGTATTTAAACTCCAGTTTGTAAATAAAGCCACCATCATGGAATTTGATCTTAAACTGTCTGCCTGCAATGTGGAAGACCTGGGTTTGACCCCTGGATCAGAGAAGATCTCCTGGAGATGGAAATGGCAACCCATTCCAGTATTCTTGCCTAGAGAATCCCATGGATGGAGGAGCCTGGTAGGCTACAGTCCACCAGGTTGCAAAGAGTTGGACATGACTAAGAGACTTCACTTTCACTTTCAAAAGTAACAGAGCTTTAAAAGTTCCCCTGCATGGACAAAGGCCAGCAATCAACGACTTAATATATCTACAGTTCTAGCTCAAGTCTCTGACCATTCATTCTCACTAAGCTGCATGGCCCTAGTTCAATCCCAGTAATCCTCAAACTCCTCATATTTAAAGCAACTAACTTTGGTGTACATACTGGCAGATAAATTATCCAAGTTAAAAAATGCTGGAGAGTTAGAAAGGATTTCCACTTTTAACACAATGAAATAATGAAAACTTATCTCTTCAAGAAAATTAGAGATACCAAGGGAACATTTCATGCAAAGATGGGCTCGATAAAGGACAGAAATGGTATAGACCTAACAGAAGCAGAAGATATTAAGAAGAGGTGGCAAGAATACACAGAAGAACTGTACAAAAAAGATCTTCATGACCCAGATAATCATGATGATGTGATCACTAATCTAGAGCCAGACATCTTGGAATGTGAAGTCAAGTGGGCCTTTGAAAGCATCACTACAAACAAAGCTAGTGGAGGTGATGGAATTCCAGTTGAGCTGTTTCAAATCCTGAAAGATGATGCTGTGAAAGTGCTGCACTCAATATGCCAGCAAATTTGGAAAACTCAGCAGTGGCCACAGGACTGGAAACGGTCAGTTTTCATTCCAATTCCAAGGAAAGGCAATGTCAAAGAATGCTCAAACTACCGCACAATTGCACTCATCTCACACGCTAGTAAAGAAATGCTCAAAATTCTCCAAGACAGGATTCAGCAATACGTGGACCGTGAACTCCCTGATGTTCAAGCTGGTTTTAGAAAAGGCAGAGGAACAAGAGATCAAATTGACAACATCCGCTGGATCATGGAAAAAGCAAGAGAGTTCCAGAAAAACATCTATTACTGCTTTATTGACTATGCCAAAGCCTTTGACTGTGTGGATCACAATAAACTGTGGAAAATTCTGAAAGAGATGGGAATACCAGACCACCTGACCTGCCTCTTGAGAAACCTGTATGCAGGTCAGGAAGCAACAGTTAGAACTGGACATGAAACAACAGACTGGTTCCAAATAGGAAAAGGAGTACATCAAGGCTGTATATTGTCACCCTGCTTATTCAACTTCTATGCAGAGTACATCATCAGAAACACTGGGCTGGAAGAAACAGAGGCTGGAATCAAGATGGCCGGGAGAAATATCAATAACCTCAGATATGCAGATGACACCACCCTTATGGCAGATAGTGAAGAGGAGCTAAAACGCCTCTTGATGAAAGTGAAAGAGGAGAGTGAAAAAGTTGGCTCAAAACTCAACATTCAGAAAACGAAGATCACGGCATCCAGCTCCATCAGTTCATGTGAAATAGATGGGGAAGCAGTGGAAACAGTGTCAGACTTTATTTTGGGGGGCTCCAAAATCACTGCAGATGGTGACTGCAGCCATGAAATTAAAAGACGCTTACTCCTTGGAAGAAAATTTATGACCAACCTAGATAGTATATTCGAAAGCAGAGACATTACTTTGCCGACTAAGGTCCATCTAGTCAAGGCTATGGTTTTTCCAGTAGTCATGTATGGATGTGAGAGTTGGACTGTGAAGAAGGCTGAGTGCTGAAGAACTGATGCTTTCGAACTGTGGTGTTAGAGAAGACTCTTGAGAGTCCCTTGGACTGCAAGGAGATCCAAGCAGTCCATTCTGAAGGAGATCAGCCCTGGGATTTCTTTGGAAGGAATGATGCTGAAGCTGAAACTCCAGTACTTTGGCCACCTCATGTGAAGAGTTGACTCACTGGAAAAGACTCTGATGCTGGGAGGGATTGGGGGCAGGAGGAGAAGGGGACGACAGAGGATGAGATGGCTGGATGGCATCACTGACTCGATGGACGTGAGTCTGAGTGAACTCCGGGAGATGGTGATGAACAGGGAGGCCTGGCGTGCTGCGATTCATGGGGTCGCAAAGAGTGGGACACGACTGAGCGACTGAACTGAACTGAACTGAACTTCCCTTACCCTCTCAGAAACACAGCAAGGATAATGGGAGATTTTTAGAAATGGTCAATCTTTGATGAAATCTGGAGTCATTTGAGAACTCAAATGACAATAACTCTGGAGAGGTTGCCTTAAGCAACTGGATCCAATGGGCTGTGCCAAGACAGAGAGAGTATATAAGGGGAGGGGATCTCAACAATCATGGAAGGCACTGTTCTCCAACTAACTGGCAAATTCTAAGGTATACCCATGAGGAAGTATATAGATAGAATCATTATCTTTGCCTGAAGGATGTATACTGGTCAGATCCTAGGAGAAGAGAAATTCTGGATTGCAAGCAGCATTGACTGCCCAACTTTGCAAGTTAGAGAGGAATACAAGCTAAATGAATACAGGTTCTCATTTGTTTCTCCTCGCCTATATATGTTCTCTCTCTCTCTCTCTCTCTCTCTCTCTCTCTCTCTCTCTCTCTCTCTCTCTCTCTCTCGGCCATGAGGAGATTCTGTATAAAATAGTGAGAATTCCTTTTAGCCTGAAATGGTTACCTAGCCACAACTATCTGGCAAACATATGATCTAGGAAAAAAACATTAAATTCAAAGGTGAGTAGTATGAATAACAACAATAAAAAAGTAGTATAGGATCTGTAAAGACACAAACAAAAAATGAAGAAAAATAACAAGATAAACAGATGACAGATGAAAATACTCACTGAAAGATGAAAATTATAAAAATACATAATGCAATACATTAAAAAATATATACCATAGAACAATCAATCTGTGGACAACAGATAGATAGGAGTGTGGGAAAACATGACACAGCAAAAGAAGATGATGAAGCATGAGTTGATAGAGATTGAAAGTGGAGTGGAAGAGGAACACAAAAGCATCAAAGAATGATCATTCTATAAGGTGCCACAAAGATTAGTCATTGCTGAAAACAGTATGAAACATGAAGGACAGGACTAAGAATGCAAGGCACATAACTGTAAATTAATAAAATTTTTTAAAGGATTAAGGAGATAATAGCTTTATACAATAGACATAGGATGTACAATATATACATATAGACATTTGTAAAGAAGAGAGTCCAATGAAATAAAAGGCACTCAAAGATATAATTCAAGTAAAGTTACAGTAAAAAAAAAAAAAACTTGAATGTGCAGACTAATGAAGTCTTATGAAAAACTAATGACCTTCAACATAGAGAAAGAATTTTTTAAGCATCCAGTAAAGATTAGGCTATTTTAAATTAGAGAGACAACAGATAAATATTTCACACAGTTGATCTTTGATCAACAAAGGGGTTAGAGGCACTGACTCTCTGAACAGTTAAAAATCTGTGAATAACATTATAGTCAGCCTTCTGTATCCACAGATTCAATCAACAATGGATGGTATAGTACTACAGCACATATTTATTGAAAGTAATCCACATGTAAGTGGAACCATGCAGTCCAAACCTGTGCTTTTCAAAGATCAACGATATTTACAATTAGTCAGGAATTCTAACTCAAATGGACCCTCCTTTAAGTTTTTACAGCCTTGTTTTCAACCTTTCATTTGTACTGCTACACAGAATAGTAAATACACTTAACGTTACATTGAATCTCAGTATAGAATCACTATCTATAGTTATCTATTCTGAAAAGAGTTTCATGCAATGTTCACTGTTACTACAACGGACACATTGCTACTTTTCTTCTATTCCATTCTTTTCTATCTCATTTCTTAAAACATGCTTGTCATGACTGGACTAAATAAATTTCACAGCCCTACTAATGAACCACAATCCAGAGTTTGAACAACACTATACTAGAAGACAAACTTTAGCAAACGAGAGATGGAAGAAGTATAATTTAAAACAAGTAAGCAAAATAATAGAGGTTAAAATATTTTTAAATATTTGAAGATAAAACAAAATTTAAATAACTAAAATGTGGTAGTAGAAAGGAAAAAAGGGAACTATGTTTTTGATGTTTATAATGTGGAGTCAATAATAACAAAATATTCCTAGAAGAAATGAAAGCAACACACATACAATAGTGAGAAAGAAAAAAACAAACAAACAAAAAATTACAGACTGAAAACTTACAGGTTAAAAAAAAAAAAGACAACACTTAAAACTGAAAGGATAACGTAAAAGAATTCATGTAAAACATACCTATAAGGGCTAAGATTAAACTCAGAGCTAAACCTAACTACTTACCATTGCAGGAGACACATCTACAATCTGATATTTAAAGACAGTTAAAAACATATCAGGCAAATGAAAACAAAGTGAAAACAGAGGACTCCATTTTAGTCTTGAACTAGCTTGGATTCAGGCAAGAAACATTAAAAATATCAAAGAAAGGCACCTCAAAAATAGTGGAAAATATAATTCCTAGTGGAAACCCAAATCATGAATATTTGTGGACTGAAAAATCACTGCATCAAAATTATCAAAACAAAAATGACAAAAACTAAAAACTGAAACACGGTGCAAGGTGAGACTAACTCACCTAAGCCCAAGTCACATCAAAAGAACCAAAATAAGAAGGATAGAGAAACCCTAAGTAGTGAAATTAATAACTCAATCTAATTACAAATTAAACTCTGTATCTTGGATTCCCTGGTAGCACAGTGCATAATAATCCGCCTACCAAAGCAAGGGACACAAGTTTGATCCCTGATCTGGGAAGATTCCACATGCCACAGAGCAACTAAGCCATGTGCCACAGCTGCTGAGCCTGTCCTCTTGAGCCTGTGAGCCGCATATACTGAGCCCACACACTGAAACTACTGATGCTCAAAACCCTAGAACGTGTGCTCCATAACAAGAGAAGCCACTGAGAATGAGAAGCAAGCATACTGCAATGAAGAGTAGCCTCTGCTCACTACAACTAGAGAAAGCCTGCATGCAGAAATGAAGACCCAGCACAGTCAGAAATAAAGAGTTAAAATAGTTGATCTTTTTAAATGCTCAAAGAACATTAACAAAAATTATCTATATACTAGAATACAAAAAGTTATTAACAAATAAACTTTCTGGGTGAAATAGTACAGATAACATTTTTTAAATCACAAAGCAATGAAATGAGTAAAATGAAGAGTAAATTAGAAAACAAATAGGGACGGTCCTAAGATGGTGGAGGAATAGGAGGGGGAGACTGTAAGGCCAGACCTCGGGGGCCATGATGGGCCGCTTCTCTCCTGCCGGCAGGAAAGTCGCTAACAGAAGGATCCTCCCAGATCCCGAGGACCAGTGACAGCACACTTCGCCAGCTAAAACAATCCCCACCCCAGCAGCGTAAAGGACCTATCAGCCCGCATCACCTCGAGCTAACAACCTATCTGAACCCCCATCTACTAACCGTACCTTTTTCGGTGATCTTGCCAGACCATCCCTCACAACAAACATATATAAACCACCCCCCAACACAGTCCGGGTGCGGACTTCCTTGACCTGCCTCCTTCGGGTCCAGGAACCCTGCCCGGTAGCGCTTCGCCATTAAAGCCCTGTTAGACACTCTTTGGAGTCCTGGTCATCTTTCCCCTAACAAAGACCACTTTCTTCCCCACAAATTCATCAAAAGAACATTTAAACGCCGAGTAAATTCCACAAAACAACTTCTGAATGCCGGCAAAGGACACAAGGCACCCAGAAAAGCAGCCCATTGTCTTCAAAAGGAGGTAGGAAAAAATATAAAAGATGAAAAAAGAGGTAGGGATGGAGTTCCATCCCAGGAAGGGAGTCATAAAAAGAGAGAAGTTTCCAAACACCAGGAAACACTCGCATGCCGAGTCTGTGGCGAGCCTTGGAAGCACAGAGGGCAACATAACAGGGAGGAAAAATAAATAAATAATTAAAACCCACAGATTATAAACCCAAGGGTAACTCCCCCAGCGGAGAAGCAGTGCAGACGCCTGCACCCACCACTACCAAGCGGGGGCTGGGCAGGGATGAGCGGGCTGCATTGCTGCATTGCCTGAATGCCCCGAGGGCAATCTGAGTGAAGTAACTTGGGCTAGCAAACCAGACTGTGGAATAGCTACCACGCAAAAAGCCCTAACATAAGACACCTCCAGGCCCGCACACAGAACAAAGGACTGAACAGAACTAGCCAGCTGCAGGCCATTCCCCTCTGGTGACAGGCAGCCAGAGCCGGAAGGGGGCAATCGCAACCCCAGAGAGACATTATATACAAAACTGCAAGCAGGCTTCTTTGCTAACTAAGACTTCTTGGGGTTCTGGACGGTCTGCATCCGCCTGAGAAGGTGCACCGGTTGTACACCCAGAAAAACAAACGGCAGAGATTGGGGAGGTGCTAAGTCACAGCGACCGTGCTCGCCGAACACCTCATCACCTGAGCTGTTCGGACCTCGAAAGGACACAAAATGCAGGCCCAACCGAGTCTGCACTTCTGAAGACTACCCAAGTGCCTGAACCTGAGTGGCTTAGAGCTGGGAGGTACATGCAGCCCAGGGCCGGCCTCGGATGGTTCCCGGCAGAGCAACCTACAGCCTAAGCAGTGTGGGCAGGGAGGGCACATGCGCCATGAGTGGGGGCAGGCCCAGTGTGGCTGAGACACTGTGAGCACACGCCAGTGTTATTTGTTTGCAGCGTCCCTCCCTCCCCACAGCACGACTGAACAAGTGAACCTAAAATAACCATCCACCACCGCCCCCCTTGTGTGAGGGCGGAAATCAGACACTGAAGAGACCAGCAAACAGAAGAAGCTACAACAGAGGGAACTGCCTTGGAAGTGAAAGGTGCAATAGATTAAAACCCTGTAGTTAGTATCAGCAGAGCAACTACATAGGAAGGGGCCTATAGAGCTTGAGAAATATAAGCCGGATCAAGGAACTATCCAAAAATGAACTGATCCCATACTTCCCACAACACCACCAGAGAAAGTCCTAGATGTATTTTTACTATTTTTATGATCATTCTTTTTTTTAATTTTTTATAAATTTTTAAGTCCTCTATTACTCCTTTAATTTTCATTTTTATAACCTACTATTACTTTGCAAAAAAAGACACTATTTTTAAAGCAAACTTCATATATATATATTTTTAATATAATTTTTATAACATTGTTTTGTTTTTTTTTTTTCTTCTTTTCGTTAATATTGTATTTTTTAAAGTCCAACCTCTACTCTAGATTTTTAATCTTTGCTTTTTGGTATTTGCTATCAATTTCGTACCTTTATGAATCCAATCTTCAGTACCCATTTTTACTTGGGAGTGAGATTACTGGCTTGACTGCTCTCTCCTCCTTTGGACTCTCCTTTTTTTCCACCAGGTCGCCTCTGTCTCCTCCCTCCCCCTTCTCTTCTCTACCCAACTCTGAGAATCACCAGTGTGTTCTGGATGGTAGAGAACACTTAGGGAACTGATCACTGGCTGGATCTGTCTCTCTCCTTTTCATTCCCCCCGTTTTATCCTTCTGGCCACCTATGTCTCCTTCCTCCCTCTTCTCTTCTCTGTATAATTCCGTGAACATCTCTGAGCACCCTTAAACGACATACTGAGACCCTTGAGTTTGGACCCGAGACATTGTTAGATCTCCCCATCCTACTCTTCCCTCCACCCTCCCTCCAAGTTCTTCCTTCCCTGTATACATATGCATTCCGAGTACAACTACAAACCGTCTTTGGTTGTGATAAGACATTTCGTTAATAGGAAGTTAATTTTTTTAATTTTAATTATCCCAGTAAAAATTTTCCGACATCAGTCTTCGGAACGGAGGTTGTTATTTTGTTTATATGGGTACCAAGAAGATTCATCGAAGTCTCTGAGATTTAGTACCTAGGGGTTGGTGACCTGGTGTCTGAACATGGTGAGGTACCCGACAATCCTTGACCCGGCGTGTCGTCCTCCACTCACCACCCGACCACTTGTTTCGAAGTAGACGACGCGGGGTAGTGAGTGTAACGTGGACTTGGAGGAGGGGAGGGTGGGGACAGGACTGACACCTGTTGAACAGAAGGTACTTTGACCCAGGAACAACGGTTTTTTCCAACCCCTGACGACGACGTTTACTAATTTCCCATAAAAATTATTATTCAAAACTTTGCTATGTATATGACGATGTTTTAAATTTTAGAAAATTTGTATAAAAAATTCCTAAATACTTATCTTTCATATAGTGGGAAGTGAGGACAGTAGTGTGTCGAGGAGGGGTCTACCTCGGGGTCGTGGTGACAACTGACAGAACAACTGACAAGACACGTAGTCCTTCTTGAAAACTTGTACACCAGAAGGACAAAAATTCGTGTCTACTGTCGACAAGAAAGGAAAAAAAGTCGATTATAATATAGAGTCCAACATAGTTACGTATCTCAACAGAGTAAGTAAAATTACCGATGTATCACAATGTGAAAGAGGTAAAGGATGAGGAATAAAAGTTATGAACAGTACGTCTCAAAAATTTTGTCTCCCGAATGTTGGACTATAATTGTAGGTTTAAACAACACGAGTATGATACTCTTTGGGAACCCGTCTGTCATAATTATCTAAAGGGTCGGAGAAACAGTGAGACACAAATAGAGGTCCGTAGCTTAATCATTTTACTAAAATGAATAGTTAAACGAGATCACTATTTTGAACAATTAGTCTTACTAGCCTTGAGATCACCTAGATGTCCAACAAACCGTAATTCAAGTCGGGACAACTCCCAAGATTACTCCGATAAAGGAGGCATCTTATTCGTGTGGACAAAAAAATTTAACACAGAGGTCATCTATACTAAACGAAGTTTACTTCTTCCGTGGATCTTTACACAACGGAATCCTCTTCCTGAAATTTTGAGAATTTGTAAAACAAAAACAGAAAGGGGTGGGGGTCCACTTAAAACTTCCTTTATCGGTCTATAGTGAGTGTCACTGACACACCAAAATACTTACAATACTTACAGATCCCCTGTAGGGAGTCGGAATTGTTAAAAACTAAGATGGTACTCAAGTACAGATAAGGTTTCCGTAAAAAGGTTATCCAAAAACGTGACGTATTTAACATGAAAAAAACGTGATTGTTGTTTATAAATGTATAGTGTTCTACAAATGAAAAAAGATATTAAAAAAGGAGGAGGAAGTGAGCCACGAAAGTTCGAGAACGTTTTCCTAAATAATAGAAATAAATATACAATATCACAAAAGAAAGAATAGGTTTAGTCTCACGTCCGGTGGTTATTTGGACAGAGGGTCCAAAACACAGAACTCTCTGAGGTCTCGGTTTGAGTAAAAGATTCTAAACTCTGTTTTAACAGTGTTAAAAAAAAAAAAATGACAAAGGTCTTAATGTATAATGAAAGGTTAATACAGTCCCGAAGACAAATGAACTTCTATCACACTTCAACGACAAAACACAGTGATGAAGGAAATTTTGATACTAGGTAAAAAGGTGAGTTTCTAGAGACCAATTTTATGACCTCTATTGATTATCCTTTTTTTTATACTATGTACATCAAATTCACTGTAATATCCTTTCTCTCCACAGTGGTAGGTTTTTTTGATACCAATTTTATATCCTGTTATAAAATACAAGTAGACACAGGGCACGTAACGTCCGTCTAAGAAATGATAACTCGGTGACCCCTTCGGGAGATTTGCTCTTCTTTCTCTTTTATACGAAAGAGTTTCATCCTCGGAAAGGACCCTAAACGAGTCTTCCGGTTTACACCCGATACTGACGGAAGATCTATGTCCCAAATTAAAAAAATGTAATTTTTTTATACCATTTTGTATATATTGTATTTTAAACAGTATATTGGTGAAAATTAGTATGTTAAGTCACGGTACTTAGTACAAATGTTCCAACACGTTGGTAGTGACAGATCCATTGAAAACCATTTCCAACAATAAAGACGTCTCAGTAAGACCATGTAAAGTAAAAAGATCTTCACCTAAACAAAGGACACTCAAAACTCGAACTGACCGTATTTATATAAGTGTCATAGAATATACGAATTAGAGACGTCGTAGAGACAGGAAAACCGAAAATCAAAAGAAATTCGAAAACGAAAAAATAATTGTTAGAACGTATCGAAAAAGGATAAAAGTTTTTTAGTTGAAAAACAAAATAACTCCGAGGTAAAAGAAAAAAAAGATTAAGGAGTGTAGTAAAAAAAAGGGAAGTTGAAAAGGAAACTCTAAAAAAAAGAGATTTGAGAATTTAACCTTTGTAATTATTACAGTAATAAAAAGATTATATTCATATACTTCGACTGTAAAAAAAGTCTCTAGGTGAAATCGGTATTAGATGTTCAAAACTATGGATGATGTTAGTTATCAGTTTCATAATACATAAAAGATTTATGATTAAATTAAGTAATTGATAGAAAATAGATACCCAATAAGTATTCATATTACAAAAGATTTAAAGTTTACGATTACCTAAAAAAGATAATCTAACTTGGTACACGTGCACGATTGTAAGTCAGAAAAATATTCGATATTTTACCGTGAAAGTATACCAATTTATATTAGTAAAAGAAAACAATAATTACATATTGTTGAAGTAAAACCAGTCTGTTGTAATCTAATACCTAAAATTTGGTTTCCATTGGTGTAAGTGTGTTTTTTAGTAACAAAGATTATAAAACATAAAATAAACCCCCAAAATATTACAATATTTATACATACATTGGTCATTAAAAGTTTATTTATAGGAGGGACTCACGACCTTACAAAAGACTATTTACGTCCGACTAAGAGATCCTACGTCTGAGTCTACCTCAAATCACGATCCTACACACAGTCCCCACGAAACCCCAGTTGTGACACCTTAGTCCTCCCTACTTTGCCCTATCCCGTCTCCTTGTGACCGGTCTACCGGAATCGACTGGTGTGCCCCCAGACCTCACTACTCCCGAGAAGTCCCAACAGGACTGTACAGGTGACCGGTCCGACAGTATGGAGGAGGACCTACCCATCACGTGTACCCGACGAGAACCTCTCCGACCACCAAATTTGAATGGGTGACCGTCGTGAAGGTCGTCGACCTGTCACTCAGGAACTTCCCTCCAGTCCTGTCGTACAGGGGTACAAGGGGGGTGTCGTACATAGTGTCGAGGTCTCCATCCACTACTTCCACATGACACCTTTGAGAACTACTGACTATACGTTCAGTTTTGTCACTAAATCACTAAGAAGAGTTATGGGAGACCAGATTTTTTATCTCTTCCAGGTATGTCCCCTCTATAGGAGTAAGAGGTCTCAGTCGGGTCAACAGTGGAGAAGATCCTTCAGTAGTGGATCCATTGAGCATAAAGCCATCCTGGGACTCGTGGAGAGCAAACAATTTGACTTGGTACGAACCAATCACGGGACAACAGTGGTAGGACTCTAAGAAGTAAACATTTGTTCCCCAGACAAGAAAGGTAGTACGCGACGATGATATACTACATCGGATGTCCAACTTCACAGACGGATGTTACGCCCTCTGGACCCAAGCTAGGGACCCAGCCCTTCTAGGGGACCTCTTCCTTTACTGTTGGGTGAGGTCATAAGAACGGACCTCCTAGGGTACCCGTCACCCGATGTCAAGTGCCCCAGCGTTTCTCAACCTGTGCTGACTCGCTGAAGTGAAAGTGAAAGTGGGACTAACACTCACAAGTGTGCACCAGACAAAAGAGCAATTTAGTTCACTCTTTTTCTGAACCTTAACACGGGATAGGTGAAAAATTAATACAGAAGGTCGTGTCACACGTAGTACACCCCCTACAAGTCATTTACAAACAACTTACTTATTTACATCTGACTCTTGTTTGGACGGAAAAGTTTAAATATTAAGACTTTAAGATTCTCCATCGGACCCTATTGTCTGTCGGGACCAAAACCTTAGTCAGTGTGACTGGACGGACAGCCCAGAAAGAGACGAGAGTGGTCGTCACACTCACAGGTTTCTTACATAACAGGTCTCACCCTACGAACTCTCACTACCGTTTGGCTATTGGTCGGTTCTAAGGTCCCTTTACTTGACCGGGGTAGGAACTATTTCGCCCGAGACCTGTGGGATGTCGGTACATCTGAATCAAAGTAGGAACCCTCTCATAGAATTGGAGACGGAGAGTCGACGAAACAGACCTTTTACTTATATTAAGGACGAGAACTTGGTAACGAAACCAACCCTACTACCTACCTGGTTCTCGTAGGTTTCAGTGTCCCACGTTAGTGACTGGAACCACTAAGAATTAGTGGTTCTCTTTTCTCGTTTTACCCACACCTACTTCCTCCAAATATCTGACATCTTCCACATAAACTCCTCCAGGAATAGACTACCGGATTTGGTTTGACAAGGAGGAAGTGTACATCAATTTTACTGTGTTCGTGTGCCCCTCCTCGTGTTCGAGACCTCAATCGGAAGGTCCTTGTTTAGGACCGAGGAGGCCTGGGACTGACCAAAATCTATGTTCAAGTCGACGGACGATTAGTACCCGAAAATTCCAACCCTTCGGGTAACACGAAGTCACAGAAACAGACTTTCAACTTCACCCCTATCATACTGAGAGTCTCCCGACAACGTTTCTAATGGACACTGTCACTATGGGGGTTATACCAGACACGTGATCACGGTCAGGTACTTGACAAACATTGGTCCAATCTTCATACGTGTCCTTTAAATTCTTTCGCTCTTTGAGTAGGTAGTCGATACCGACACTGTAGGTGTGAGTCCTACCACCCTAGGACTTGTAGGGTCTCTGGTCACACCCACAACGTGAACGTCCCCCTCCCCGTGTCCCGACTCGACGTGTGATCGTCACGTGTCACCCAGTGACTAGTCCGTCGTTACCTGACTTTTACACTTTAATTTATTTTGACTATGAATTAGGGTCTGTCCACTCTTTGTGACGAAAACTCGTTACGACCTACACATTAATCGAAAGTTGGTCATGATGGGAGAGGTCGTGATGGGAGAAATAATTAACAATAGTAGAATACGAATTTTACTCTGGTATACCCGAAAGTTTTCCGGGATGACATGTAACAGTTATAAACATTATCGTAATTTTTCAACCTTTATTAATTTAAAGAAAAATACAAATCTCCAGGGGGGGGGGTTCGGTTATGACACGTACATAAATATGACTACGATAAGAACTTAGTCGTTGTACCAGGATTTCAACTTCTTCCATGGACCTTTATGTTGTCCGATGAAATTTCGAGAAGTCTCTAAAAATTTGTGTATTTTCTAAAATACACACTCGAGAATTAAAAGGAAATTTTTGTCTTTCTTATCCCTAATTGGCTCGAAAACATAAAATAAAAAATTTATATTTACATAAATAAAATTAACCTCCAATGAAATGTTATAACATAACCAAAACGGTATGTAGTTGTACTTAGACGGTGTCCATATGTGCACAAGGGGTGGGACTTGGGGGAAGGGAGGAGGGAGGGACATGGTGGGGAGACCCAGTAGAGTCACGTGGTCGGGGTTCGTAGGTCATAGTATGTAGCTTTGACCTGACCGCTAAACAAAGTATATACTGTAATATGTATAAAGTTACGGTAAGAGACTTTAGTAGGGTGGGAAAGGGAGAGGGTGTCCACAAGATTCCTTAAAAAAAAGGGTTTTTGATTTTGTCGTTATACACAACTTTTGACCCTATTTGTATATAAATAAACTTAAATCTGGATTTTTTATTGTAATGTTCTTCCTTATTGTACGGGTCGTGATACTTTGGAGGTAGACATGAGGTCTGGGTAGACTGAACGGAATCCTCAGTTTGACCCTAACACACAAACACACACACACACACACAAAATTCTTTTTGGTTCCAATTCTGTGTGATTTACGAAGTGTGTTTCATATGTAACTTACCAAGACTGATTTAAGTAAGAAAGTGAGTCGTTGGTACGAGTGTTAATAGGTAGGGTTATCCACCTTCGAACCCTATAAGGTTTTGTCACAAACTAGGTTTTAGATTAGTATAAATTAAGACCTCTTGTAATACACTTTTTGTAAAAAGTTTAATGTAAAACTTCTGATAGATCTGTTTCTTACTCAGAGGATCTACATCAAATATAGTGTAATCTTTACAGTACTCATTACTATTTGTCTCCTAACTCCCAAAATTTTGGGATTTAAAGTGTTACTATTTTTAAAAAAATTTTAGACTTAAATATAACTAAGGTTATTCTGTCTTTTATCCTCCTTCCCTTTCGAGAAAAAACGTCATCTTACGGTTGAGTGTTTTGATTTATCTAACTGTCTTTTCATGGTATACCGTCGGTAGTAACAATATTTATTAAGTCTGTTTAAAGTAGTAACCGACTTATCTGTCACTTACAAACCCCCGACCCCCTCTGGACCGTAAAAGTATCTGAGTGTTATAAAAGAGTCTAATTAACAAATCCCTTCTTAATATAAAAATTCAACTTTTGAGACCGTTTGTGGTCCGATTCGTTCATTGGTTTTATTTGTAATGATTATTACTTGGATTACTGTGGGAATCGAAAAAAAAAAGTACAAAGAAATTTTTAAATAAATTCATATCAACTGAATGTTACACAATTGAAGACGACATGTCGTCACTAAGTCAATATCTCTATGTATGTAAGATAAAGTATATTAATTTAGTCCCACTGTTATATGTCGGAACAGTATGAGGAAAGGGTTAAAACTGAGTCCGTCAAAAGGTACAGACCGAGATTGACAACGAAGAACTGGACGTATGTCCAAGGAGTCCTCTGTCTATTACACCAAACCCTAAGGGTAGAGAAAATTCAAAAGGTCAAACAACACCAGGTGTCTTTCCGAAATCGTATCAGTTACTTCGTCTTCATCTACAAAAAGACTCGTCTCAGGTATTCCGGGGGTCTCGGACCTTTATATGAAGGACCAGGAAATGTCCTTTTGAGGTGGGTGGGATGAGGTCTGAGGACGACAAGATTCGCTCCGGAGACCTGGTCGTAGGAACCGGACGGGACCCTCCGACAATCTTGTACCTTAGAACAGAGATTGGGTCTGGGTGACTGAGTCTTAGAGGTCTAGGGTCCACTGAGGACGAGTGTCATGTCAGTCTCTTCGCGACCAAATCTTCGGGACGAGGTAGTAAGACACCAACGTGGGAGGGGTCCCCGTCCGTCTCTCCTGGTCCCCCACACCGGCGGACCTCGGGGCGGGGGAGGTCCGGCACGAGACTCGTGGACCTGGGGGTTTAGGGACGAGGGTCTCGGTCACGGGCGGAGGGAGGGCCCCGAGTACAGGGTCGGCCTGTCCTCCAGTTCTAAGTCGAGAAATTCCCCGTCTTCTTCCACCAGACCCGAACCTGAACTTCCGACCCCCACGAGAAAGGCTCGTCGTCTAACGAGTCCCGTGTTTCTCCCAGTCTCGGTCTCTACTCTTCTCGTCCCCCTCCCGACCCCCGACCCCGCCGAGGAGGAAGACGACAGGACGGAAGACCGAACCTCGAGTCACAGGTTTTGGGGTCAGACGGTCCAAAATTATCAATCCTTCCACATGAAGTGTTAAAACTAACTGACTGAATATTGAAAATTGACAAATTTGTATATCATACCCGAAGTAAACATGAGAACTGGACCCCGGTGCCTACACTCACTGTCCAGACAATTTACGAAGAGTTTCACACAAGTCTCCTGGGGGACGTAGTTTTAGGTGACCCAACAACCAATTTTTAAGTTTAGGGTCCGGGGCGATACACTGGAGGACCTAGTCTAGAAACCCTTACCTCGGGTCTTGGACGTAAGACTGGGGAGGAGACCACTGAGACTAGGTGTCGTCTCGATGTCCTCGTGACGTTACTTCTCTCCCCGCACCTCCCTTCGACGGCTCTCACCACCCTTCACAGTCCCCCTCTCTCCCTCCAGGGTCCAGTCTCCATTCACGACTGGTGTTCGAGTGAGAGAAGGACGAAGAGAGGACTAAGAGGAGTGTTGGACCGAACTGGAGTGGGGGCCCTCGACCGACGTCCCTTTCCGATGTCTTATCCTGTTCCCACAGGAGGACGGTGAGCACCCCGAGAGCCCCCGACGGAACCTCTTCCTTCCTGGGTTCAGTCCCGTCATCCTCGTTTCCCCGACGTTCGCGGACCTCCCTGGAGTGCCTGGGTGGGCTCCTCAGTCCGACTTCGACGACTCGTCCAGAAACCCGTCCCTCTGGAGGACCAGGACGCCCTGTGTCCACCTCACCCCTGTCTGGCACACCAGGGTAGACGGACCCGAGTGTCCGACGTAGACAGTCAATCCTCAGGATACTGTAACTAGTTCCAGGATTTCACGACATTCTACCCCGAAGATTATGGGAGACTCGAACACAATTTTAATTTGTACTATCAGAAAAACAAGTCCGGGTACTGTAACCGTCTTACCCGTTCACAGCGTCAGAAGTATAACGGTCCTTAAAGACATCGGTGGCTGTTCGGGTCTTCACCGTACCATTCATCATTTTCTTTCGGGTAAACCTAATCGGGACTTCCGGTTGGGAAAACCTCCACGAAGAGTACGGTTCTCTTAACACGAGTTTTTTCATCCCCAACTTCAGTTTGTTGGTTTGAGACGGTAGTCCTTTACACAGTCCCAAGTGGAGTAGTTCTTATCTTTTTTAGTGTCGGAAACATGGGTCACTACCAACGAACCTAAGATAACTCCTTTTACTACTGTAAGACCAACGACCTAAACCAACGTTTCCAGTACGACAACCACTGCAAAGACCTCAGGAGAAATTCCAACAGTTTAATTGGTCACAGAGAGAAAACCGGAATATTTTCCGTTCTTCCTTTCTGGTTCTAGTATTTAAGACTACTTCTTTCGTACTATCATTATTTAAAAATATATGGTTTTTTATTAATTTACACTATCAATTCATTTTTGTGTAGGACCGTGTGTCTTGTCTTATTCCCCGTCGACTACAAATAACCCTGAGAGTAATGGAATGTGGAGACGTGAAGAACTACGTATCGGTGAACAATGACCGACACGCGTCAGTGCAGACTGAGAGACGTTGGGAAACTGACATCGGACGGTCTGAGGAGACAAGCACCCTAAGAGATCCGTCCTTATGACCTCACCCAACGGTAAAGGAGGGGGTCCCGCAGAAGGATTGGGTCTGTTCCTTGAACGGAGAGGACACAGAGGACGTAACCGGTAACTCCGACCCTTCGTGGACAGTGTCGGACTATTCTAGTTAAAGGAGTTGTGGGGTCCCTCATGAACACCATTCCTTAGACGGAGGTTGATATCCTCTGGGTTCTCTACGTCCAAAGTAAGGACCCAGTCCTTCTAGGGGACCTTCTCCTTTACAGTTGGGTGAGGTCATAAGGACGGACCCTTTAGGGTAGGAGACAGGGACCCCAGGGTTTTTCAGTAGTACTGACTTGTGTGTGTGGGGAGTCTGGGGTCCCTGTCCTTCTGAGGTAAGTGTCGGGACAATATCTGAGCACGAACCGGTCACCGGGCCTCGAGGAACTCGCAGGGACGCGTCCTCTCTGAGGACTTCAATGACGACTCGACGAGTAGGACATACCAAGGGTCCTAAAGGGAGGGTCGTTCGGTGTTGAACCCTGAGTCCGAGTCCAAACACTACTTGATTCCGACACCACCAAATCAGTGATTCAGTACAGGCTGAGAACACTTAGGTTCCTAACATCGGACGATCCGAGGAAACAGGTATACCCTAAGAAGCCCGTTCTTATGACCTTACCTAACAGTAAAGGACGAGATCCCCTAGAAGGACTTGGTCCCTAACTTGGAACATCGAAGACATAACCGTCCCTCTAAGAAATGGTGGTCTCGGTGGTCCCTTCGAGTTGATCCGACCCGACCATACTTTGGAGGTTCCTGTTGACACGATATGACTTGTAGTGGTGGTCCCCCGTCTCCTTAGGTACATAGGTCCACTCGTCGCACCTTTCCGGTACCTTCCTCCGCTGTCCTTCTGGAGAGTCGCCCGTTCTCCATAGTGTCCGGGGGTGGAGTACGTGGAGTAGATGTGGGATCTGTGTCTTCTTGTGTGAGGACGAGGATGTCTTAGTGGACTAAATAAATGAGACAAGGAGTAGGTCTATCTCAGGAATATCGAATTTGTACCGTTTCCAAACACCAAACATTTTAGTGGTCCCCTCGAGACATTTAGGGTCACGACTTCGGAGTAGAGTCAATTTAGTCATAGAGCCCTCTCCCTTCCGTCCTCCGTTACGAAAAATTTTGTGGTGTCCATTAAGGTGGGACGTCGGTTCTCTCCTGGAGACAACCTTCGTTTTCTAGAGTAAAGAAGGGTTTACCGTCGTCGAAAGTAACGATCTTTTACAAACAGTGAGACAGAAAAGACTGAGAAACCTTGAGGTACCTGATAGTCAAGTCAAGTCAAGTCGACGAGTCAACACAGGCTGAGAAACACTACGGTACTTAACGTCCTGCGGTCCGGAGGGACAGGTAGGTGGTCTTAAGGTACCTTAAGAGGTGCATTTTTATGACCTCACCCAACGGATAAGGGAAGAGGTCCCCTAGAAGGGTTAGGTCCCTAGTCTGGGCCCAGAGGAGGTAACGTCCGTCTAAAAAATGGTAGACTCAGTGGTCCTTTTGGTTTCTACCAAACTAAAGAAGGATAAAACAATGACTGGGAGGGGTCAGTCTGGGTTTGTCCCCCGACCTTCAGGAATTTGGTCCAAACACACACACGAATCAGTGAGTCAGTACAGACTGAGACGTTGGGGTACCTGACGTGGGGAGGTCCGAGGAGACAGTCACCCTAAAGGGTCCGTTCTTATAACCTGACCCAACGGTAAAAGTCGAGGTTCCCTAGAAGGACTATGTCCCTAGTTGTGTTCCGAGGACGTGACCGTCCGTCCAAGAAATAACGACTCGGTGGACCCTTCGGGGAGACGGTCCACACCGAACAGGGTTATCTTACACGAGATCTCCTGTGTGAGAGAGGATTTTCGTGAGGACCCTGACGACACACACTAAGAATAGTCGACCCCCTACCTCCCCAAGAGTGTCGTGTCCGAGTCGACTTGACGAGCACCGAGGTCCAACATTACGACCCAGTCGTAGAGACGTGTGCCGGGGTAACGGCGGTAAAACTTAGTATCTCGACCCGAGGCGTAGAGACGTGAACCGGGACCCGGCGGTAAAACTTAGTGTCACGACCCGAGTCGTAGAGAGGTGTGCCGGGGGGATGGCGGTAGAACGTAGTGTCACGGCCCGCGTCTCTGTGTGCCGGGAGTCTTGACTCCACCGAAAAGTGTGGTCCCTCAGAACAGACTTCCCGGTCCACACTCCGAAGACGTGCTCCACGGGACACTCGTTCACTTTGTTCTGAGTCGTGTCTCCCTCTCTTTTTTCCACTGTGAAATAAAGTAATAGGTCTAAGATGAAAATGAGGTCCTTTAACAACTACCCGAAACAGTCACTGACAAGGTAGTGTCGGGTCGGAGGGACTTATAATTCCCGGGGCGGAATGGAAATCACCGATAAAGGAAACAATGGACACCTCTATTAGAACTACTTCTCTTTCTCTGCTTAAAGAGGGATACGGACTTCCAAGTTATCCTTTGCATAACTATATTAGTCAAAACAAAACAAAAGAAATTACGTATTCCATTGAAGGAGAACCGACCCCGAACTACAACGTGGCCTTTATTCACCCTCAAGGACCACGGGAATTAAACTCCTTCTGTCGGACCATAACGAATTTACCCTTTCCCTTCCTATATCCGTAGTCCCATGTGTATCTTCGAACACATCGGGGTATGTGTCCATACCTGAAGTTCTACTGTCCGATTCTACCGGAACAGTGATACCTTTGTTACACAGGTACGACAACTCTGTCTTTCCTTCTCCCCGTGTATATAACTCTTTTTGTCCTAGGGTGTCTTTGACCGAACTTGGTCGATTAGTTCTACCACAACTGGCACCAGACCAGAGACTAGGACGTAATATTGTGATTTTCAGTGAGGGAAGAGTGGTACCGACCACGACACTATCAAGCTTCCGACTAGTATCTTCCGATTTTTCACTATGACTTCCCCACCCCCCGCAGACCGACGAGCGGCGAGTTTTCGGTTATGTCTCTGCTCCAACCACCTTTTCTTGTAATAAAATCAACGGTCATATATACTCAACCCCCTCTCACCCGTCGACAGGTTTCCGACTAAAGGGGTGACAACTATCACCTGTTCTCGAAAATATCTGTTCCTCTCCCGACACTCATATTTCTCATGTCAGTCGCGACTGTCAGCAGAACTTTAATCAGCAACCACCAGACTGGTCGTAGTGGAACTAACAAAAATCATGTCGATTGGACGTCTACCACTGACGTCGGTACTTTAATTTTCTGCGAATGAGGAACCTTCTTTTCAATACTGGTTGGATCTATCGTATAAGTTTTCGTCTCTGTAATGAAACGACTGATTCCAGGTAGATCAGTTCCGATACCAAAAAGGACACCAGTACATACCTACACTCTCAACCTGACACTTCTTCCGACTCACGACTTCATAACTACGAAAACTTGACACCACAACCTCTTCTGAGAACTCTCAGGGAACCTGACGTTCCTCTAGTCGGGACCCTAAAGAAACCTTTCTTACTACGACTTCGACTTTGAGGTCATGAAACCGGTGGAGTACGCTTCTCAACTGAGTAATCTTTTCTGAGACTACGGACCTCCCTAACCCCCGTCCTCCTCTTCCCCTGTTGTCTCCTACTCCACCGACCTACCGTAGTACCTGAGCTACCTGCACTTAGACTCACTTGAGACCCTCTACCACTACCTGTCCCTCCGGACCGCACGACGCTAAGTGCCCCAGCGTTTCTCAGCCTGTGCTGACTCACTGACTTGACTCGACTTGACTTAGAAGTCAAAAGACACCAAAAGGCAGACAGTTTTAACGGCCCTCTTTATAGTTAGTGGAGTCTATACGTCTACTGTGGTGGGAATACCGTCTTTCACTTCTTCTTGATTTCCCGGAGAACTACTTGTATTTTCTCCTCTCACTTTTTCAACCGAATCTCGAGTTGTAAGTTTTTGATTCTAGTGCCGTAGGCCAGGGTAGTTAAGTACCCTTTATCTGTCCCTTTGTCACCTTTCACATTGTCTAAAATAAAAGAACCCGAGGTTTCAGTGACGTCTACCACTGACGCCGGTAATTTAATTTTCTGGGAACGAGGAACCTTCTTTTCAATACTGGTTGGATCTGTCGAATAATATTTCCTCTCTGCAATTAAACGGTTGTTTCCAGGTAGATCAGTTTCGACACCAAATAGATCATCAGTACATACTTACACTCTCAATCTAATATTTCTTTCGACTCACGACTTCTTAAATTCGAAAACTTGACACCACAACCTCTTCTGAGAACTCTCAGGGAACCTGACGTTCCTCTAGGTTGGTCAGGTAGGATTTCCTTTAGTCAGGACTTATAAGTAATCTTCCTGACTACAACTTCGACTTTGAGGTTATGAAACCGGTCGACTACGTTTCTTGACTGAGTAATCTTTTCTGGGAGTACGACCCGTTCTAACTTCCGCCCTCCTCTTCCCTTACTGTCTCCTACTCCACCAACCTACCGTAGTGGTTGAGTTACCTGTACTCAAACTCATTTGAGACCCTCAACCACTACCTGTCCTTCCGGACCACACAATCTCGGCTCCCCCAGTGTTTCTCACTCGTTGACTTGACTTGGTCAAGAGTCTGATATGTCTGTGTTGACACAGGGTGTTAATTCAGTTAAGACTGTGACAGAAGGACCTCAAAAACAATCTGGAACAATATCCAGTTCCTGGGTCAGGGTGTTATGATGGGGAAGAAGAGTTGAAGTCTTCGGTCACCACTCAGATCCACCAATGGACAAAAAGAATGTCTGACTAGTGTTTAGTCCGAAGGGTATTGTAGGAGGAACCCAAACCATTAAAAGATCTCACCGAATGTCGAGTCCTTTTGTCGAATGAGTTGATCTAGTGATCAAATAATATTTTCCTAAGTTGAGGTCGTGTCGGTCTACCCTCTCTACGTCTCTCGTTCCATCCCCCTCCCCGTCCCCGAAGGTCCGGAGAGGTCCACTCAGCGGGAGGGGTGTGGACGTGTCCAAGTGATCGGCCCTTCGAGACACTTGGGGTAGGACAACCAAAAAAATAACTCGGAAGTATCTTTGTATGAAATCAGTTCTGACCAATTACGTAACCGGTAACCGTCAAGTCGACAAAGGTCAGGAAGAGGGATCTGTACCGTCCCACGCCGACTTTTACGGTTGGGAAATTAGTCCACAAACCAATAAGACTGTTTGTCTACTTAAGTGATTTTGAGTCCACATCAACTTTCCCCGGACACTATTAATAGTTTTCTATGAAGAAGTGAGAATGGAATTTCGTGGATTCCCAAAACCCTTAAGACACGGTCGTTGTAGTACTTATGATTTATGTATAGGATTAATATTCAGTGTTGTAGTGTCAGAAGTTCCAAGTAGGTGCGACGCCACACACAGTCTTAAAGGAAGGAAAAATTCCGACTCACTATAAAGTAACATACAAATATGGTGTGAAACAAATAAGTAAGGTCTTTGTAAAGAAACTTACGTAAATAAAAGAAGTATATATACGTATACCCGAAGTACATACCCTTTTTACTGACTTCAATAAGTAAAGGGAGAACTTGACTATGGACGAATAACCGACTAAGTTTTAAATAAATAAACTCCCTATTTGTTTCATTCACAACTGAAGAATACATAAAAAGAGACACGTAGTCAAATGACGACGCATTGACAGGAAGTACGGTCTTCTTACACGAAATGAAAAGGAAAAAGAAATGAAAAGGGACGAGAATTGTTTTGTCCTAAGGAGTCCCGGTCGGATCGTCGTCTGGTCTGTGACCCCTCGGACCCCGACAGTAGAGTCATCGGACCGTCGAAACACGGGCAGTAGACACGAGTGGAGGTGACTGGTCCTGACCGGTGATCGAGTCCCATAGAGCGCCACCCCACCCCAGAGAGGGTCCTTCCGGGGGGTCCCAGGACGAGGTAAGGTCAACCTCTGGAAGGGTGTCGCGGGACCAAACCAGGACTACTCCCGTCCGACGATAGAGGAAGACGGTCGAAAGAGACCAGAAGTGGTGTCGACTCCCCGCAAAGACGACGTCGGACGGGGAGGGAGAGGTGGAAGACCCACCCCTGAGCTCGAGTCTCGCGCGGGAGACCATCTGAACCGTCGGGTCACGCCTTGCTCCCGCGGACCCCAGGACGCGGGGCGCGGCACTCCAAGGGGGTGGCCGAGGTAGTCGCCGCGGACGCCGGAGGGGAGAGTGGACGCACACCGGGGGCCGACGGGGGATGGGGTTCAGGGGCCGGGGGCGCCCAGGTTCGACCGTTCTACCCGGGCCATAGGGGACTTCTTTTCGGGTTGGGCGACGTCCTGCGCTTGAAGACGAGGGCCGACAAAAGGACCACTCGGGGGGACCCGACTCTGTGGGGCGGCGGAGTCCGGTCACGGACTCGACGCGGAACGTCCCCGACTCCTAGCTCCCAGTCCCGCTCCCTCGCGAAGGGCTACCGACGAACATCGCCACCCCAGAGGGGTGCGGCCGGCGCACCAGGGACAGACGCGGGAGACCCACTCCCCGCCCTTCCCCATCGTCCTTGCCCTTCTCCCTGGACCACCGCCCCGCGTCCCAGAGGGACGGATCGTCGAGCGACGGGGCAGTCGGAGGAATCAGGGACCCTCGTCCTCCCCGTCGCCCTCCTCCTCCGCCCTCCGTCCCTCCGTCTCTTGGGTCGGACGGGTCCCCCAGTGGCGGTCGCCCTCTTCTTGGACTGGGACGTGCGGTAGGAATCGGCGGAAAGGGTCATGTCGCGACCTAAGTATCAAGACTTGATTAAGAATGAAGGGGCGATTCGTTTGTCGGGACTTGGCGAAGGAAATAGATTAATCACGAGACGAGGACAACGGTAGAAGGTTATTACAGGGGAGGAAAGGGGCGTAAGGAACCCACTGTCGACTCAGGTTGGCGTGACCCAAGGGAACAGGGACACAGACACTGGTACAGAGGAACGGAGGGAGAAAGAGAGGGACACGTAGCGAGTGACATGTAGGACCATGGATCAACACTGTGTAAAGTACACACATTCTTGTGACAACAAAAAATAAATTACTTGCCCCTGTATTAAGAACTTGGGTAAAACGAAAATGAACCCTATGTAACCCTCCTGACCTCCTACATAAACTGGTCGGGGAATGGATTGACTTACAGAGACGAAGGTGGAAACTCTCAGTGGGACCCTTACCCCAGGGACTTCGGATACCCCAGAATAGACGTAGAGATCGGAAAGGTCTTCGTCACGTACCATAACTACGTCCACCAGTACGGGTCCTCAGGAGACTAGGACTTTTGTGACTTCCCAGGGATTCGACCCTCCTTTGAGTGTCTACTCTTCCCTAAGTCTCTATGCTTCGAGAATTGACTTCAAAAGGTAGACCATCGACGACGATGACGACGATTCAGCGAAGTCAGTACAGACTGAGACACGCTGGGGTATCTGCCGTCGGGTGGTCCGAGGGGACAGGGACCCTAAGAGGTGTGACTTCACACAACAGTAAAGAAAGAGGATACGTACTTTCACGTTTCACTTTCACTTCAACGAGTCAGCACAGACTGAGAATCACTGGGGTACCTGACGTCGGATGGTCCGAGGAGACAGGTACCCTAAAAGATTCTCATGACCTCACCCCACGGTAACGGAAGAGGTGGTAGACCATCGACCCTGGTGATTGATCCACCCCACCTTGGAGACACAAATTAGTGTGAACTCACTAATAAAATAGAAAACAAGGACCTGGGAAGTAGAAAGTAGAAAGGGTGCGTCAGACCATAAAGAAAACAACAATACACCCTCCTGGAACCCCGAGAGGTTCTTTGTCTTTGAGGACACGTACAAAACTACCACCACATAAGTCACATACACCGATGTAGAGAACCGGCAAACTATCGGGAACTCCTTTTTCCTAGTTCTTCCTTTTTATACCCACACCCTAAGGGACAACTGAGTCACCATTTCTTAAACGGACGGTATCGTCCTCGGGTTCTCTGGACCCAAACTAGAGACCCACCCCTTCCAGGGGACCTCCTCCTTTATCGTTAGGTGAAATCATAAGAACGGACTTTTAGGGTACCTGTCTCCTCGGACCGTCCGATATCAGGTACCCCAGCGTTTTCTCACCTATACCGACTCACCGATTTATCGTTGTTGACATTTACTATGGTTTCATCTCGGCGGAGAAGATTGAAGTCCGTCCCGTTCCTTGAGAGGTCCCTACAAGATAAACACCTTAAAGTTTTCCACACACATACCTTTACCCTTCTACTCCTGAAGAGTAACTAAACCCATCTGGGGGTAAAGGTTAAAAGGACGACTTAACCTTCCTCGATAATGGAGAATAAAACGTGTACTTCAGTGAATTCGTCTCTCAAACTCATTAAAAAAATTTGAAATAAAATATAACCTCATATCGGTTAAATGTTACAACACTATCAGAACACCTGTCCTTTACCTGAGGCAGTATCAGCGAGTCAACACAGACTGAAGCTCTGGGGTACCTGACGTCGGATGGTCCGAGGAGGTAGGTACCCGAAAAGGTCCGTTCTCATGACCTCACCCCACGGTAGCGGAAGAGGCTATGTACATAGGTAAGAGGGGGTTTAAGATTCTCAAACTCATTGAACGGACGTAGTGTGTCGAATTATCACTTTCAACCTGGGGTTTAGTCCTCAGAACGAGGGCTCAAACACAACGGGACATACATTGACGATAAAACTCGGCGAAGAGAAACCTATGAACAAGAATTTACGTCCCTCTTCCGTTTACGTTTGTGTCGAAACTAGAACATCCGTCCTCAAAGAGTTCCCTTCAAGAATTTCAAGAACGACAACCTCTACTACGAGCACTTTGTAGAGATATTAGTTCCAAATCCCGTCGACAAGAATCTCATACCGAGACTCTGGACGCCGTAGGAACAGTGGACCCTCGAACAATCTTTACGTCTAGAGGGATAGTTCAGGAAAATCTGGTTAAGACATTCAAATCTTTACCACCCCCACCCCAATTTGTTCGAGGTCCACTAAGACTACCTTCCACCTCCGACCGAAGACGAAATTCGGTGAGGAGGGTGACCACAACAAGGAAGTCACGATTGAAAATTTTCCCCAGGTCTCTCTACAATACCCCTCCCTCCACCCTCCTCCCAAGTACAAACCCTTGCGTACATTCTTAATTTCTAAAATTTTAATTTTTTTTATTTTTTTATATTTTCCCCAGGTCTGAAACACTTCAATCAACCACTGGTGTTAACGGTAGGACAAGCATTTCAGACTCCATGGGAACACTAAAGGAACACAGGAGGTGAGCGACAGGACCCTTTAACTTTACTCGGGTCCGTCTTCACGACGGGTCTCTGTTCCGGGTGGAACATCTCTTTGACTCAAAAGTAGAAGAGTAACCCACAAACGAAAAGAAGAGTGTAAAGTAGACGAAAGAGTCGAACATTTACTACGGTCATTGATCGAATGACTGAAATATGTTTACTGGTGTGACTCCAAAATCACAAAAGTGTCGTGTCCATCCTGACTATCAAATTAACACTTAAAATCTTATATATTAAAAGATAAAGATATTTTTTGAATTTTGATATCTTCTTCTTCCCGGAGGGTCTATCCACCGTGTCTCCATTTCTTAGATGGACGGTCACGTCCTCTGTGTTCTCTACATCCAAACTAAGAACCCAATCTTTCTAGGGGTCACATTCTTTACCGTTGGGTGTGGTAATAACAACGTATCTCTTAGGGTACCTGTCTCCTCGGACCACCCGATGTCAGGTATCGTAACGTTTCTCAACCTGTATTGACTCGTGTATGTTCTTCTTTCCTTATTCCTAAACAAAAATAATCGGTCCAGATGGACGATTATAAAACTAATAATCAGAAGGGGATCTTTAGAAAGGTATAGACGTGTACGTGTTAAAAAAAAATTAATATCGAGTAAAAAAAAATCTGAACTAAAAATAACCTCATTCAACGAATTGGTACAACACAATCAATACGTGACGTTACTCTGTGGTCGAGTGTGTACCCTTTGTTTTCCTTCTTTGTTATCACAACCGTTCCTACACCTCTTTGACCTCGAGACGTGTGACCGCCCACCCCAACGTTTTACCACGTAGTGTTTCCTGTTTCTAAAATACTAAACTAAATGCACTTCAGGAGTCTCGTCAGTTTAAGTTTCTCTTTGTTTCACCGGAGCACCAACGGTCCTCGACCCCCGTTCCCTTCACCCCTCAATCACAAACTATCGTGTGGTCATGTCCTACTTTTCACACGACCTTTGACCAACGTACCATTACACTTCTATCAATGGTTATTACTTGACACACGAACTTTTTAGTAGTTCTATCATTTAAAATACAACACACGTAAAGGGTGTCAAATTTTTTTACATTACGTTTTGTTTTTACCGTGGACTACACGGAATAAACCTTCACAAGGACACAATCTCAGATCTGAAACGGTGAAGGACCAATATACTGACACTTGGTCGGTGTATTGGAGAGTCATAACCGGAACCCTTTCACCCCACTTCTGGACCTCTCTTGTGGAGGGACCCTACGACTCTCCCAGCCACTACGAGACTTGTCCCGTTTCAGGGGGGTCTGTTTCTCGTCAGTAGTGGTGGTGTCTCACGAGGTCATTAGGGTACACCAGGGGTCATCTTTCGGAGACTATTGAAACTATCTACTCCAATGTTGTCGTCGTCGGGGGTTGTCCGTCTTCTCCCTGAGGAAAGGAAAGGACCGTTCCTACGTCCGTTACTTTTCGGTACTGAGACATTCTCGGGAGGGTTGGAGGATAAGGGGAGACATTTTCACGAGAGGCCGACACCGTGAAACCCCTGAATTTGAACCGAGAGGTGTTTACATCTGGAGTTTGACGGTAAGAGACGACTAAGACTTATTCGGGTAGAAACGACTTCTTTATAGACTGTCAGATAAACAAAGTCCAGTTGTCTCCCATCCCTTAGTTGTGTGACCCCCTGGGTACCTTCTGAGGCCCACCTTTTAATAGGTGAACGATGGAGACTTTCCTGTGATCACAGTCCGACTAGTCCACGTCTTGATGTTTCTGGTTTTTTTAGTTCTCATTTGATGTCCTCTATTTGAATTTACACAATCCATCAAACAAAACGACATTCCTGTATGGTCATTTAAACTGATATGGAAACCCTACAAGATAAAGAACGAACTCCGACACCAATAACATATTTCAATGGTTTTGAGTAGTTTGATTTGTAAGGGACCCTTGTCCAGTTCCAGTCTCTTTCGCGGGACCTCTCGAGTGGGTCGGAGGTAGATGTCACACACCTAAAGACTGACAATTACTTCTTATTGTCCACCATAAGACTTTTACCACGTTTCTTAGTATCAAACTTTAATTAAAGATAGGTAAGTGTTAGCTATCAATGACTCCCGGATCGTCCTGTTTGGAGGGATTTACTAGAGTCGTGAGCCGGTCAAGTGTAGGGGGGAGTACAGTAGTCGAAGAGACTTTTAACAGAGGTCTCTCAGACAGAGCTATGGTTTGTCAAAGGTGTAGATGTGAGTGAAACGTTCCCCTGTCAAGTGACTGTCTCTGTACCGGTTACAGTCCCCTCGTTCCTAAATTGTCGAAGGACTACCCGGTTTACGTAGACCAGGCTCTGGGACGGGGTAGGAGTAGGGACCCCTGTCCAGGACGTGAGTGGGGGTTGGACGACCGGAGACCCTGCTCCCACTTCTCTTTACGTCTCGAGTGGGGTCTCCGACGTCATTCCTGTCTCAGAGTTTCCTGGCCTGTCAGGTCAGGGGTCGACGTGTACGAAGTAATTGGTACAAAGAATAAAGGTTATCACTCCTTATTCTTTTTCAGTCATTTGGTATTACCCTCTTACCTGACAAAATCCTTTTTTACCCCGGATAGGATATAGTTTTTGATTTTTTTTTTTTTTTTAAGATCGACGGAAATGACAATCTTTATTTTAATCTTCTTTAGACATTATTTTGTGACTCTAAATCTACTGAACTCCTATATGATGTCTTCTATATGATGTTTTCGTCGTCCTCTTTACTTTTTCTTTTCGAACTAAAATAAATTACTATATATTAAAATTTGGAGATTTCTTGTTTACTTTTAGACTTTTTCATAATACACGTACTAATGTTGAATAAAGTTTTTATATTTACGAGATATCTTTTATATAATTATCTGTAAACTTCTTTCTGTTTACTAGTTCTCTGTATTTTTCACAAGGTAGAAATGTTTAGTTTACCGTTGGGTGAGAACATAAGAAAGGACCTTTTAGGGTCCCTGTCTCCTCAGACTGTCCGATATCAGGTATCCCAACGTTTCTCAGATTGTCCTGACTTACTGATTCGTACGTATTCAGTTTATTTAAGTTTAATTTTGAGGAACTTAATAAAAATTGAAATCCGGGTCTTTTTGATATTAAGTCCATGAGTTTCAACTGTTACTTTATTCGAGTGTTTCTCGACAATTCTTCCGTCTAATTAGACTTGGATTGCCTTTTGTTAAGTCGGGAATAAGATGAAGACCCTTAAACCTTTTTCCTTTCTACGTAGTTTTATATACTAGTATCTACACGTAGTGTAGGATTAATCGTTATTTGACGTAATTTGTTTTCACTTTCTGACGTATGTAAAGTTAATTTATGGTGTAAGACTGTCTTTGTCTGAGTCTGAAATCTCTTACTTGAATACCGACAGTCCTTCTCATTTCCCCCTTTCCCTATCAATCTCTCAAACCATCCCTGTACATGTATGGCGACATAAATCCTACCTCTAAGTACCCCAGCGTTTCTCAGCCTGTGCTGATTCACTTGAGTTGGTTGTTCTTGGATGACATAACCTGTCCCTTGACGAGTTACAATACGCCGTCGAACCTACCCTCCCCGAAACTCCCTCTTACCTATGTGCACACACATACGGAGTCATGGAAACGGCAGGAGGACTTTTGATAGTGCAACAGGCAACCTATATGAGGAAATGTTTTATTTTTCAAATTAATTTTATATTTATGGTGTAAAACTTGTAATGAATTACGATATTTATTTACAATTTGAAAGGGTAGCTTTCAATCCTTCCTTAGACCTAGGTTTCTATGAAACTACAACTCATAGAAAAGGAGAAGTTCGTCTTAAAATTTTTCCAAGAAACACCCGAAGGAACAACGAGTCCACCATTTTTTAGACCGACATTACGTCCTCTTGGATCAAGTTAGGGACTCAGTCTTTTTAGGGGACCTCTTCCCTTACCGATGGGTGAGGACATAAGAACGGAGCTCTTAAAATACCTGTCTGGTACCCCAGTGTTTCTCAACCTGTGTTGACTCACTGATTACGAAAGTGAGACCCCGTTCTACAGTAGTAGACCCATTCAGGGTCACGACTAAGGGACTCGTAAAAGACATCCCCTGTTGACACCTTATTTAGTGGGTTGTACACAGTTTGGACGAATCACCATTTCGAGGATCTACACGTGGTAACAAAACCTTCCATTGACTCTGGATCTCTAGTACCTCGACGACTTGACCTCACCTCTGTACCTCGTCTCCTGTCGACTCCGGGACCCACGAGTCGTGGTGTAGACCCTGATCTCAGGTCAGAAGACTGAGGACCTAGTCCCGTGGTTCTATGGGTCTAATCGTTTTAGACTTCAAGTCAGATAGAATAACGAAGAAATTACTCAGTACCTATAAGTATGTAAGTTGTTTATCAAGAACTTGTAGACATGGGTACAACAGTATCCTTATTGTCCTCTCTTCTTTACACTAGAGAAAGCAACGACAATAAGTCAATGAGTCGGTACAGGCTGAAACACTGGGGTACCTGGTCGTGTGGTCCGAAGGAACAGGAAATGAGAGAGGGTATCAAACGAGTTGAAGTACAGATAACTCGACCACTACAATAGATTGGTAGAGTAGAAGACGAGAGGAGAGGAGGAAAACGGAAGTTAGAAAGGGTCGTAGACTCAGAAAAGGTTAGTCAGTCGAGAAACGTAGTCCAACCGGTTTCATAATCTTGAAGTCGTAGTCCGGAAGGTTACTTATAAGTCCCAACTAAAGGAAATCCTGACTGACCAAACTAGAGATAGGTGTCCAATAATACCAGACCGGAACCTTTAAAGGAATGGGACCGTGTATTCATTTTACCACAAATGGTTACCTGATAGAAACGTAAGATTGATGATAGTAAATTTATTACGTATTAGTTAGACTTCTCCAAAAAACCACCCTAGTAGACATGTCAATGACAATAAAAAGGGAAATATTATTTATTAACGTCTCTCTATTTAACACTAATACATTTATAGTAGAAGATGAAGTTCGAAAGTGTGTGAAAAAAATTAAAGGTAACTACTAAAAGACTGAACTAGGAAAAAAAGACTTAACAATTTGTAAAAATAACCCGTCTGAATATTGAAATGTCCTGTACGTCACATTTTATAGTCATTCGTATATTTTAAAGTCGTCAGAAAACCTGGTCGTGAACTAAACGTGGACCCTGATTCGTAGATAGATCTAGTCTGTACAGAACCCTGTGTATCAAATGTTTAACTTAGTGTTTTGTTAAAGGGTTCCCGAAAAGGAGTATATTTCTTTTTTTATAGAATATGAACTTTTAATAAGTCATATCATGTAAAAGTCAATACATGTGTCGAATTTTCATTGACTAATGAGGAAAATATAAACAAACCTAAACAAACGTTCTCGAATGGAAAGAGAGGACAAATGCATCGTGATACCTAAGTACCTAAGAAAGTAATAAATGACCCAATTCCAAGTAACGGTAAACTAACAAAACTACGAGATTCATAGGGTCTAAACAGATCGTTCTCGGTAAACTCGAAGAGACAGGAAGATGTGTAGGAGTAGTAAGGAACTCACGAAGGAATAAAATACCGTGTTCTACAGGGTCTGGGTAGAACCTGAAAGAGACGGACAACCAGAACCGGACATCTTTCACTCCGAAAAAGGTCCCAACGGACCCTGACACGAGTGGTTCCGAGTATGATCAATACGTGTCGGGGGTGTCTTTAAGAGGAAAACGTCGGTGACAACACAGACCTGACCGGGAACACAAAGAATCCTAACACTCTGTGCAGAGTCTTTGTTGGTAGTCAAGTCAAGTCAAGTCAGAGAGTCAGCACAGGCTAAGAAACACTGGGGTACTTAGTGTCGTGCGGTCCGGAGGGACAAGTAGTGGTTGAGGGCCTCAAGTGAGTCTGAGTTCAGGCAGCTCAGGTACTACGGTAGGTCGGTAGAGTAGGAGTCAGTAGGGGAAGAGGAGGACGGGGGTTAGGGAGGGTCGTAGTCCCAGAAAAGGTTACTCAGTTGAAAAGTGTACTCTACCGGTTTCATGACCTCAAAGTCGAAATCGTAGTAAGGAAGGTTTCTTTAAAGTCCCAACTAGAAGTCTTGCCTGACCAACCTAGAGGAACGTCAGGTTCCCTGAGAGTTCTCAGAAGAGGTTGTGGTGTCAAGTTTTCGTAGTTAAGAAACCGTGAGTCGGAAGAAGTGTCAGGTTTAGAGTGTAGATATGTACTGATGACCTTTTTTTGTATCGGAACTTATCTTCCTACAATCAACCGTTTCATTATAGAGACGAAAACTTATATGATAGATCCAATCAGTATTGAAAAGAAGGTTCCTCATTCGCAGAAAATTAAAGTACCGACGTTAGTGGTAGACGTCACTAAAACCTCGGGTTTTTATATTTTAGACTGTGACAAAGGTGACAAAGGGGTAGATAAAGGGTACCTCACTACCCTGGCCTACGGTACTAGAAGTAAAAGACTTACAACTCAAAATTCGGTCGAAAAAGTGAGAGGAGAAAGTGAAAGTAGTTCTCCGAAAAATCGAGGAGAAGTGAAAGACAGTATTCCCACCACAGTAGACGTATATACTCCAATAACTATAAAGAGGGTCGATAGAACTAAAGTCGAACACAAAGAAGATCAGGTCTCAAAGAGTACGGTATGAGACGTATCTTCAATTTCTTCGTCCCACTTTTATATGTCGGAACTACATGAGGAAAAGGATAAACTTTGGTCAGGCAACAAGGTACAGGTCAAGATTCACAACGAAGGACTGGACGTATGTTTAAAGAGTTCTGCGTCCAGTCCACCAGACCATAAGGGTAGAGAAAGTCTTTAAAGGTGTCATCTAACACTAGGTGTGTCAGTTTCCGAAACCGTATCAGTTATTTCGTCTTTATCTACAAAAAAAGACCTTGAGAGAACGAAAAAGGTACTAGGTCACCTACAACCGTTAAACTAGAGACCAAGGAGACGGAAAAGATTTTGGTCGAACTTGTAGTCCCTCAAGTGTCAAGTGTATAACGACTTCGGACCGAACCTCTTGAAACTCGTAATGAAATGATAGTATACTCTACTCACGTTAACACGCCATCAAACTCGTAAGAAACCGTAACGGAAAGAAACCTTAACCTTACTTTTGACTGGAAAAGATCAGGACACCGGTGACGACCCAAAAGGTTTAAACGACGGTATAACTCACGTCGTGAAAGTGTCGTAGTAAAAGTCCTAAACTTTGTCGAGTTGACCTTAAGGTAGTGGAGGTGATTGAAACAAGTATTATTACGAAAGATTACGGGTGAACTGAAGTGTAAGGTTCTACAGACCGAGATCTAATCACTAGTGTAGTAGTACTAATAGACCCAGCACTTCTAGAAAAAACATATCAAGAAGGTACATAAGAACGGTGGAGAAGAATTATAGAAGACGAAGACAATCCAGGTACGGTAAAGACAGGAAATAGCTCGGACAGTAACGTACTTTACAAGGGAACTATAGAGATTAAAAGAACTTCTCTAGAGATCAGGAAGGGTAAGACAAGAAAAGGAGATAAAGAAACGTAACTAGCGACTTCTTCCGAAAGAATAGAGAAGAACGATAGGAAACCTTGAGACGTAAGTCTACGAATATAGAAAAGAAAAGAGGAAACGAAAAGTGGAGAGAAGAAAAGTGTCCATAAGCATTCCGGAGGGGTCTGTCGGTAAAACGAAAAAACGTAAAGAAAAGGTACCGCTACCAGAACTAGGGACAGAGGACATGTTACAGTGCTTGGAGTAAGGTATCAAGTAGTCCGTGAGATAGATAGTATAGATCCGGGAATTTAGATAAAGAGTGAAGGTGACATATTAGTATTCCCTAAACTAAATCCAGTATGGACTTACCAGATCGCCAAAAGGGATGAAAGAAGTTAAATTCAGACTTAAACCATTATTCCTCAAGTACTAGACTCGGTGTCAGTCGAGGACCAGAACAAAAACAACTGACATATCTCGAAGAGGTAGAAACCGACGTTTCTTATATTAGGTTGACTAAAACCACAACTGGTAGACCACTACAGGTACACATCTCAGAAGAGAACACAACAACCTTCTCCCACAATCTTTCACCAGGTGACCTCTTCACTTACCGTTCGGTGAAGTTATAAGAACGGAACTCTTGGGGTACTTGTCATACTTTTCCGTTTTACTATCCTATGGTTTTCTTCTTGAGGGGTCCAGTAATCACGGGTTATACGATGACCTCTAGTCACCTCTTTATTAAGGTCTTTCTTACTTCCCTACCTCGGTTTCGTTTTTGTTATGGGTCAACACGTACACTGACCACTATCTTCGTTCTAGGCTACGACATTTCTCGTTATAACGGATCCTTGGACCTTACAGTCCAGGTACTTAGTTCCGTTTGACCTTCACCAGTTTGTTCTCTACCGTTCCCACTTACAGCTGTAAGATCCTTAGTGGTTTGATTTTACCTGACTTTACCCACTTAAATTGAGTCTACTGGTAATATAGATGATGACACCCTTCCTTAGGGAGTCTTCTTTACCTCATCGGTAGTACCAGTTGTCTTCTCAGACTTTACGTCATGAACCTACGTTAGAGTTTTTACTGTCTTACTAGAGACAAGAAAGGGTTCCGTTTGGTAAGTTATAGTGTCAATAGGTTCAGATACGGGGTTAGTCATTACGACTTCTTCGACTTCAACTTGCCAAAATACTTCTGGATGTTCTGGAAAATCTTGATTGTGGGTTTTTCTACAGGAAAAGGAATATCCCCTGACCTTACGATTTCATACTTCAGTTCTTTGTGGACCTCATTGTCCGTTTAAACCGGAACCTTACGTCTTACTTCGTCCCGTTTCTGATTATCTCAAAACGGTTCTTCTACGTGACCAGTATCGTTTGTTGGTAGTCCTTGAAACTTTATGGTTCAGCATGGTGAGTGTACGGGACCTCCCACGTTCCGTGGGGACGCCACTGTGTCACTCCAGGACCCATCTCTCACTCTCGAGTACTCGTTCGAACCTGAACCCTAAGACGGGAAAACTCCAACTCTCACCCCACAGATCCTAAAATTTACAAGTGAGAAATAACTACTTAAATTTTTTACTCTCACCCTTAATTTCGTGCCCTTTCCTCTTCGTTCGTCAGTCACTCTGCCAGACAATAGTCCAGTCGGTCTCGAAAGACTTTCGTCCTTGAAGTACCCACCCCACCGGACCGAGAAATAGAGTGACACATCGACAGTGCACAAGTGGTATCTACCTACAGAAACCGTACCTATAGAGGTTTCGAAGTACAGTCCGTGAAGATAATGTCATTTTTTTTTTTTTTGTTTTTTTTTTTTTGTTTGTTTGGGTGTGTGTGTGTTTTGTCTTAATAGTCACAATTGCGTGTGTCGGGGTTGGAACCTTGGTCGGTAAAGAAGTCAACCAAGGAAAAACCCTTCTTCCTATAAGTTTTCGGTTCCGGACCTACTTCCCCCGGTTTTCTGTGTTTGAAGGTAATATTTTATTCAATATGTCATTCTAATTGATATCAGTGGTCTGACGTGCAATGTAAGAACACTTTCACTTTCAGGGAGACAGCACAACCTGAGAAACACTGGGGTACCTGATATGTCAAGTACCTTAAGGGTGGACGTTACACTCTCTGGTCTCAAACTAGGGACCCAACCCTTCTAGGGGACCTTTTCCTTTTCCGATGGGTGACGTCATAAGACCGGACCTCTTAAGGTACTTGACATAACAGGTGCTCCAGCGTTTCTCAACCTGCGTTGACTCGTTGAAAGTGAAAGTACTTCCATATTACACGTCAGACCACTGATATCAATTAGGATGACATAACTTATGAACTTTCCATTATTCTGTCATGTGAAATTTTCAGGAAGGGTGTTCTTTTTTTTTACATTAACACATACAATTTGTTTTGAGGTTCTTAGTCCCCGATCTTACGAGAAACGATGGTCACACAGTAACGAAGGTCCCGGAGAGTCGGATGTCTCAATCCCTCACACATACATAGACACACACTCACACATTTGTGTACAGATTAATAAGGTAGTATAGAGATATATAAATTTTATATCAAAAAAATTTTTGTTTCGAGTAGTGACATCTAAGATTAATCTCGACACATTAAATCTATATACAGTGACGGGAAAATTAAAAATTGTCCACCGATTTGGGGAACAAATTTTAACCAATACTTGTCTTTAATTTTGTTCTACTGAACATGTGTCACGAAGGTCTTCTAGCGAGGGTCGTAGAACCTCTTCTCGACGTTCCCACTCGTGTCTGTAGTCTCTCTTCCCCTCCCTCTCACTCTTAAAGGTACACCCCGATTTCCACACGCCCCAGAAACGAAGGAGACCCAAGAAGACTCGGAGGAGGCGACTGTAACGTACGAGTGGGGAAGTTCGACTGGGGTCCGAATCGGGTGAAACCTCCGACCCCCTCGGGCACAAGGGCGGATCGAGACAGGGACCTACATCCCAGGGACCTCCTCCCACAGACGGGAGAACTCGACAAGTACTGGACACTTAGGTCGTTTAATACCGTCCTTGAACAAAGGTCTTAGACCTTGAAGAGGGAGTTTAGGACCAGACCACGAAAAAGTCCACGAAACCAGATGTGACGAGTAGGAAGTCCTCGGGACACTCGTTAATCGGTAGTAAATACCCCGTCGGCGTCTCGCGGGACATCATTTCCGAAGACGAGGCGGGAGGGGGAAAAATGGACTCGTCCCGATAAGAAATGACACGAAACAAAGAGTAGTGTCCATGACCTTAGCTCTTCAAAGCTCTCGGTTCTTTCTGCGTGCCCTCGGGAGAAATTACTTTCGTTAGCAGTTCACAATGACCTTTAAGATAAAGCAAAACCCCGATGAATACAAAGAGCTCCATTTTCGAAAAGGTACGACACGTAACGAAGAGTCACATACGTCTAGTAACGACTATACCTACTCTACCACCCCTCTCTCCTGTCACCAAATTCCAGACTTCTATTTTGAACAGACACTTAGTACTACATCAAGTCGCCAACATAAATGAAAATCTTACCTCTCCACGAATTTCTGTTTACGAGGTCCCCTAATGATAACCCAACCGTTTTTTTTAAGAAAGTCCAAAGGGTATGGTCGAATACCGTTTTGAACTTACTTGAAAAACGGTTCGGTTATAAAAAGAAAATTGGGTAATTTTATATCATAACACCTTCCTACCGTGATAGTTCTTTTCTGTAAAATATGGTATGATCTTCCTTTACCGTTGGGTGAGGTCATAAGAACGGACCTTTTAGGGTACCTACCTCTTCGGACCATCCGATGTCAGGTACCCCAGTGTTTCTCAACCTGTGCTGACTCACTGAAATGAATGAATCCTGTAACTATTACAAGTCATTTACTATATTTACAGTTGTCAATAGGAACTAATCGAGATCATTAAAAGACCACCTCAGAAATCCCAAAAGCTACATCTCCTAGTACAGTAGACGTTTGTCACTCTGAAAATGAAGAAAAGGTTAAACCTAAGGAAAATAAAGAAAAAGACGAGACTAACGATACCGGTTTTGAAGGTCTTGATACAATTTGTCATCACCACTTTCACCCGTGGGAACAGAACAAGGACTGAAATCCCCTTTACGAAAGTTAAAAAATGGTAACTTCTATTACAAGCGACACCCAAACAGTATATATCGAAAATAATACAACTCTATACAAGGAAGATAAGGACGAAAGACCTCTCAAAAATAGTATTTACCTACAACTTAAAACAGTCTCCGAAAGAGACGTAGATAACTCTATTAGTATACCGAAAATAAAAAGTTAAACAATTACACCACATAATGTAACTAACAAAACACCTATTACTTCTTAGGAACGTAGGGACCCTATTTCGGGTGAACCAGTACCACATACTAGAAAATATTTTAGTTGTGTGTCTTTAGGGAACGTAAGGATGTGTGATTATTACTCTTTTATCTTTTTCTTTAATTCCTTTGTTAAGGTAAGTGGTAACGTTGCTTTTCTTATTTTATGAATCCTTATATAGATGGATTTCTTTGGTTTCTGGATACATATCTTTTGATATTTTGTGACCACTTTCTTTGGTTTCTCCTGTGATTATCTACCTCTTTATATGGTACAAGTACCTAACCTTCTTAGTTATATCACTTTTACTCATGTGATGGGTTTCGTTAGATATCTAAGTCACGTTAGGGATAGTTCGATGGTCGCGATAAAAAGTGTCTTGATCTTGTTTATTAAAGTGTTCAACATACCTTGATGTTTTTTGGAACTTATCGGTTTCATTAGAACTTTTTATTCTTACCTTGACCTCCTTAGTTGGAGGAACTGAAGTCGGAGATGATGTTTCGGTGTCAGTAGTTCTCTCATATCACGACCGTGTTTCTGTCATTATGTCTAGTTACCTTGTTTTATCTTTCGGGTCTCTATTTAGGTGTGTAGATACCGGTGGAATAGAAGCTGTTTCCTCCGTTCTTATATGTTACATAATTTTTGTTAGAGAAATTGTTCACCACGACCCTTTTGACAAATTGGTGAACATTTTCTTACTTTAATCTTGTGAAAGATTGTGGTATATGTTTTTATTTGATTTTTACCTAATTTCTAGATTTGGTCTTTGACATTTTGAGGATCTCCTCTTGTATCCGTTTTGTGAGAGGCTGTATTTAGTGTCGTCCTAGGAGATACTGAGAGGAGGGTCATATGACCTTTATTTTCGTTTTTATTTGTTTACCCTGGATTAATTTCAATTTTCGAAGACGTGTTGTTTCCTTTGATATTCGTTCCACTTTTCTGTCGGAAGCCTTACCCTCTTTTATTATCGTTTACTTCGTTAACTGTTTGTTGATTAGAGTTTTTATATGTTCGTTGAGGACGTAGAGTTAAGGTCTCTTTATTTGCTGGTTAGGTTTTTACCCGGTTTCTTGATTCATCTGTATACCTACCGATTGTTTGTGTACTTTTCTACGAGTTGTAGTGAGTAATAGTCTCTTTACGTTTAGTTTTGGTGTTATTCCATGGTAAAGTACGGTCAGTCTTACCGACACTAGGTTTTCAGATGTTCGTTATTTACGACCTCTCCCACACCTCTGTTCCCTTGGGAGAATGTGACAACCACCCTTACGTTTGATCATGTCGGTGATACCTCTTGTCACACCTCTAAGGAATTTTTTTGACCTTTATCTTGACGGAATACTGGGTCGTTAACGTGACGACCCGTATGTGTGTCTCCTTTGGTCTTAACTTTCTCTGTGCGCATGGGGTTACAAGTAGCGTCGTGACAAATATTATCGGTCCTGTACCTTCGTTGGATCTACAGGTAGTCGTCTACTTACCGATTCTTTCATCACCATGTATATGTGTTACCTCATAATGAGTCGGTAATTTTTCTTATGTAAACTTAGTCAAGATTACTCCACCTACTTTGACCTCGGCTAATATGTCTCACTTCATTCGGTCTTTATTTCTGTGGTTATGTCATATGATTGCGTATATATACCTTAAATCTTTCTACCATTACTATTGGAACATACGCTCTGTCGTTTTCTCTGTGTCTACATATCTTGTCAGAAAACCTGAGACACCCTCTCCCTCTCCCACCCTACTAAACCCTCTTACCGTAACTTTGTACATATTATAGTATATTCTTTACTTAGCGGTCAGGTCTAAGCTACGTACTATGTCCTACGAACCCCGACCACGTGACCCTACTGGGTCTCCCTACCATGCCCCTCCCTCCACCCTCCCCCTAAGTCCTACCCCTTGTGCACATGTGGGAACCGTCTAAGTACAACTACATACTGTTTTAGTTATGTTATAACACTTCAATTTTTTTTTTCAAAAGGAACTCTTTTTCTTCTAGGATTTTGGAGTTCCTTATACACGGAGGACCATACCTCCTTCATTTGAACCTGGACTCGGGTTTTGGATTCTGTAATATATTAGTGAGTCGTTCGTTAACAATTGAACCGGTCCTGTGTAGACTATTTAAGAAAGGATTCTTCCTTAGTATCGAAGAGGACAAGGTCACCTTGTCCTGGGTCCCGTCCTCGACGGTCTCGAGGTTCTCGTGTGGTAAGGGACCCGACGAGGGAGGAGTACCCGGTCCAGTGGACTCAGTCTCTGGGCGTACCCCTCCTCGAAGTCGAAGTGGCACTTAGCACCTCTTAGGTACATGGTAGTCACGATCAAAGTCAGGACCGACACCCCCACCAAACGACCAACTTCCCTCTCAGAACCATAGGACCTTAACCGTCTCTCACATCCTCCCCTACACGTCCTCTTTTGGTTCCGTCTTTCGACACTCCAGTCACTCGAGGTACTGGGACTTCTAGGACTCAGTTCCGGGGGGTCTTCTGTCAGGTGGACCCCTGTGTCACGACAGTCGGGGGACAAGACCGACTCGGACGACCTCCAGACGACGTCTGGGGGACCCACCGAGTACGAGAGGCACCAGGGAATCTTGACGGATTCCTGTACCCGCCGGACACGTACAGACTCCCGTCCTACCTACCTTCTACGTCAACGACACTTTCCCCACAAAATCCACCTCTTCCACACTCGACAGAAGTCAGGTAACACAACCCCCACTCCACCCACCCGGTCCGCCAAATGTCCACCCACCGCACCGAAAACAAATTTCCGACACGACATAACTTCCCGTGACACCCGTGACCCGTCGACCCGTCCACTTCAGGTGGGGTGTGTTGACCTCTCTGTCTCTTAGACAGTCGAGGGTCCACTGACCCAGTCCTTCAGTCTAAACCCTGGACTTACTCCCATCTCAAGTCCACAGGTACAGGGGACCCACGGTCTAAACTGATCCTACAACTACGATCTTCGTTGTAGTACGACACAAGTCTATCTGGTCCTCGGGAAATTGGAAGGGGAGTAATGGTAGGAATTCACCACTATTAAAATCTATCGTGTTCTAGATTTGAGTCGCATCCTGAGAGATTTTGTACTTGTGTAAATGAAACACTGGAGGACGGGAGAAAATTAAGAAGACCACGTGTCTTGCTGAGTACCCAATGGGTACCAAGGGTCTGTCACGACACTGGTTGGTGCCGTGTCCGTGAGACCCGTCGTGATCACCCTTCTCCGTCCCACTACGATCAGGTCCCACTCCGAAATTCCCAATCCTAAAGCTTCACACTTTGGAGACAGGACACTCTTAACTCCTCACTAGTGTTACGAACCCCTTCGGTCATGGTCCGATTACAAGTTGGACCTCGTGCACGTTCAGGGGGGATTAATCTTGTCTTGTCCGTCGCTCAAGGGTCGTGGAACTGGGGACACACGTGGGGGTACCCCTGGAACCCACTCCTCTTCCTCTTATCCAGAGGAGGACGGGCCCCGGGAGTCCCACCTCTCCTCCTAGGATTTCTGAGAAGGACCTGGTCTCTGTGTCTCTGGTGGAGGGGTCCAGTAGTCCCGAAGAGAGACTCTCCACTCCAAAAGTGGACGACCACACATTTACGCCACTGGAACTTCTCGGAGTCACCCAAGTGAGTGAGGGCTGGGACCCTTGGAATCTTTACCGAACGGAGTAGATTAGTGACTGGAAATAGGTTCCGGTGAAAACGACCAACAGAGACAAAATCCATCTCCGATATCCTTCTATGTATAAACATATTCAGAAGCTAAACCTCGAGTTGACTACCCGTCCTTCATTCCTCTTAGTAGACTCAGGGTTTCACCCGAAACACGGAGCTGAGTCCCGACCAAAGGGTTCTCGATTCACCAGAAACGTAAATAAAGGGTTGAGAAAGAAGGTACATAGGGAGTGAAGACGAGCTGGACCCTCCGACTCCTCACCGACGACCACCGTCTCTATGACACCCGAGTCTCGTTGGTGACTCCTGGTGTGTCGTTCCCTCTCCTCCTCCCCCGTGACTCGGTTCGTCGGTCCCTGGACGTCTCGTCTGGACAGAACGACTAAGAACTCTCGTATCGTAATCGGTAGTCTACAGTCATTATAGGTGTCACTACTGGAACTCCCACCACGAAAAGTTAAGTGAAAATTTTTTTTACATAAAAATAACAGAGTAACTTTTGAAAAAAATTTTTTTTAACTTCATACTAACTGAATGTTATAATATAATCAAAGTTCACATATCGTATCATTAAGTTATAAAAACATGTAATATTTTACTAGTACGACTAGTCAGATCAACGGGAGACAGTGGTATGTTTCAATAAGGTTATAATAACTGACATAAAGGATAGAACATGTAATGTAAGGGTATTGACCTTCAAACACGGAGAATCAGAGGGAGTGGATAAAGTAAGTAGGAGGTTAGGGAGATTTAGGTAAAAGAAATTATTCAGTTCCTTTATCTACTGAGGAAAAATTTTTCTAACGAAAGTATTACCACTTTTTAAGTTTTAAGAAGAATCTTCACTTTGAAGATTAATGACAGGTCTTTTCAACTAAAAATCTTCACTGAGAAGAGTTATCAAGAACAAGACGATACTACCGGATATTTGTCGTTACTCAAAAGATTCGGGAAACACTTTGGTTCGAGACGGTAATTCCTATCCTATCTAGAGAAGGGTCCTGAGGACAGAAACACGTTTGACATCTTTAGAAGCGATTAAAAAACGAAAGACTATACTGTTCTTCAAAGACCAAATAACAATGTGAGTTTTTTCGACCCGTAGAATTCATGTTTAAACGGGGTCGGGACCTCAGAGGTAAAGAGGTTCGTCGGTACCGAGGAAGATCACCCTTTACCATAAATCTCTGATAACAGACCCGTGATCCCTACGAACAACGACAACTCAACCGATGACAAAGAGTCGAAACAGTAACATGTCTCGATCTTATGGAAAAAAATTTTTATCATTTGTCTGGAACTCAAATATACCCATAAAGGTTAGATTTGGTCTAAGTCCTGTTATCATAAAAATGAAATAGAAAAATGAGAATCTACCAATAGAGAAAAGGAGAGTAGTAGAAAAGAGAAAAGACGGTACGAATTACAACCGAGTCTACCATTTCTCAGACGGACGTCACAACCTCTGGACCCAAGGTAGGAACCCAAGCCTTCCAGGGGACCTCCTCCCGTACCGTTGGGTGAGGTCATAAGAACGGACCCTTTAAGGTACCTATCCCCTCTGACCGTCCGATATCAGGGACCCCAGTGTTTCTCAGTCTGTACTAACTCGTTGAAGTCACTTAACGTCAAGAGTTACTATGGCTGTATTAATAAGTAAATTTTTAGAATTTTTTTTTAGAATATTATAGTTGTGATAATTGGTATTACACTGAAAACCTTCACATAACAACAACAACAACGACAACTATAACAAGAATCTATCTGTATAGTGTGTCCCTTACACAAAAGTTAAAAAAAAATTTTGGTGAAAATTATTAAGCAAAAATACATTAACGGTCGGATGACCTACCTATATCAAAAACAAAGTAAAATGAGACTTTAAAATCCTTAACTAAAACTTTTGAACTAACAAAATATTGATGTTAAGACATATTACAAAAGTGTTAAGGTTTCAGTTTAGTTGTCTTCTCCGACAAAATTTTCTTCTGACCATAGGAACAAGGTAAGATTATGAAGAGGGAGAAATCTACATTGTAATGTTTAAAACTAAATATAAAAATAAAACATTCATGACATAAAATATTTGTAAATTAAAAAAGGACACCAAAGTTTACTTTCCAGACTTAAAGTAGAAACCTCAGAGTTCTCGAACCCAAGTATTCCTTAAAAGAATCTTCATACTATACATTGTACCTTGAGTCCAAATTTGAAAGACACCATGAACATTCAGGAAGTTTCGTCCAAGTACCGTGGAGGTCCGGGTCTACGGGACTACTACGTCCTCTTATCGACTACGAAGGTACCCTAATCAAAGATATAGGTCTTAGAAGGTCCCTCTCCCTTGAAGTCTCAGGTAGGAATTAGTCAACTTGGATTTGGTCAAAGACCTCCGAACGGAAGTCCAAAGTCTCACGAGAATTAGGGAGGGTCCACTACGATTCCACGTCAGTCCTACTTCTGGTGAAACAGTCCTCCTCACTTCAATATAAATCTTAGGATCACTAATACTAAAAGGTTCTCAGTAAATAAAAAGAGGAATCGAGACCTAGAAAGAGTTGACACGACAGACAGTGGACAAGGGGGTAAAGACTTCTATTTAACAGGGAAGTAAAGAGGGTGTTCGAGTAAAAAAAGACGAATATATAAAGTGAGTTCGTAAAAAACAGAAACAGACTATATCCGAAAAAGACAAAAGACACAAAAGAATTGAAAAGAGTACTTCGTCTCTACCACTTCGACCCATTCTTTGGAAAATTCATACACACCTTTACATTGTCTCTTTGATATGCCTCACCCCTTATAATCGTGAATTGGGACACTTTTAAAGGGGATTCTTCGTCCTTTATCCCGGGTTTTCAGTTCACGATAGTCCTCCGACTTATGTTTCCTGAGGAGGCTCTTTACAGACGACGTCTCTGAGTCTAAGAACATCTTGAAACTAGTTTACAACAGTATAATGTAATCTGAGAAATTTTTTTTTAAAAAGTACCAAAGTATCAACACTTCTTAAGGATATTTCTATATTTTTGAGATAAAAAGTTACCAAACACTTTTCTTATAAGTTTTTAGTCTGACTACAGCTTCTACTTCTCAAACCCCCTTGTTAAAAACTAGAACACCGACGGATAGGTCTTTGAAAAGTAAACCAATCAAAGTTCTAACTATCCCTTATAAAAGAGTCAACAAAATAAGGAGTGATCAACTCCACTCCTAGTTCTTATCTGTCTTCTCATCTTCGACATCCGATACCTGACCGTAATGAGGAATCACTCAGACGAGTAGACCCAATAATTTCTGACAGAAAGTCCTCTATTGGGATCTGCGAATCCGTCATTACTGGACGGAAATAAAATGTGAGAAAAAACGACTTAAAGAACGTAAATAACTATAAGAAAATCTATCCACTGTAATAAGAATGAGGAGGACATTAACTTTGCTACAATACTAGTTTATCTACTCATTGTCTGTCGACTCATTGTCGGTTGTTTACAGGCAGATCAGTTTCGACACGAAAATATACTATAATATGTACAAAGTTACGGTAAGAGGGTTTAGTAGAGTGGGAGAGGGAGAGGGTGTCTCAGGTTTTCTGACAAGATATGTAGACACAGAGAAAACGACAGAGCGTATGTCCCAGTAGTAATGGTAGAAAGATTTAAGGTATATATACACAGTCATATGACATAACCACAAAAAGAAAGACCGAATGAAGTGAGACATATTAGCCGAGGTCAAAGTAGGTGGAGTAATCTTGACTAAGTTTACATAAGAAAAATTACCGACTCATTATGAGGTAACACATATACATGGTGATGAAAGAATCGGTAAGTAGACGACTACCTGTAGATCCAACGAAGGTACAGGACCGATAATATTTGTCACGACGCTACTTGTAACCCCATGCGCACAGAGAAAGTTAAGACCAAAGGAGACACACATACGGGTCGTCACGTTAACGACCCAGTATTCCGTCAAGATAAAGGTCAAAAAATTCCTTAGAGGTGTGACAAGAGGTATCACCGACATGATCAAACGTAAGGGTGGTTGTCACATTCTCCCAAGGGAACAGAGGTGTGGGAGAGGTCGTAAATAACGAACATCTGAAAACCTAGTGTCGGTAAGACTGACCGTACTTTACATGGAATAACACCAAAACTAAACGTAAAGAGACTATTACTCACTACAACTCGTAGAAAAGTACACAAACAATCGGTAGACATACAGAAGAAACCTCTCTACAGATAAATCAAGAAACCGGGTAAAAACCTAACCAGCAAATAAAAAGACCTTAACTCCACGTCCTCAACGAACATATAAAAACTCTAATCAACAAACAGTCAACGAAGTAAACGATAATAAAAGAGGGTAAGGCTTCCGACAGAAAAGTGGAACGAATATCAAAGGAAAACCCTTGTACACATGTGGACACCGTCTAAGTACAACTACACACCGTTTTGGTTATGTTACAACATTTCATTTTATTATTATTATTATTTCGACACCAAAAAGGTCAATACATACCTATACTTTCAACTTGATATTTCTTTCGACTCGTGACTTTTTAACTACGAAAACTTGAAACCACAAGCTCTTCTGAGAACTCTCAGGGAACCTGACGTTCCTCTAGGTTGGTCAGTTAGGATTTCCGTTAGTCAGAACTTATAAGTAACCTTTCTGATTACCACTTCGACTTTTAGGTTATAAAACTGGTGGACTATGTTTCTTGACAGAGTACCCTTTACTGGGACTACGGTCTTTCTAACTACCACCCTCCTCTTCCCCTACTGTCTCCTACTCTACCAACCTACCGTAGTGACTGAGTTACCTGTACTCAAACTCGTCCGAGACCTTCAACCACTACCTGTCCCTTCGGACAGTACGACTTCAGGTACTCTAGTGTTTCTCAACCTGTGATAACTCGTTGACATGACTTGTCTGTCGTCACTAAGGGGGGTTTTTAGTCTCAAAATCCTGTGAAACCCTACCGTCCACAATAGTGACCCGAAGACCACCTATGGGGGTCCAAACATCGGACGTCGTGACCCGAAAGGAACTAGTATAGACCCGACTCTGACGGTACACATCAAACTGAAAGAACGAAGAGACACCTTCGGAGGTCTGAAGGTAGAGTCATTTAACATAGTTGTCAAAATGTTAGATACTCCCCGAGAAGAATTCGAGAATCACGGACGTCCTCACTTACTACTCCGAAGGATCTTTACATTGTTACTCGGAAACACAAGAACTCTTGATCAGTAGAAGGAGACTATACCAGTAGGATGAGTATTAAGAAGGTTATTTGGCAGAAGAGAAGAGACCTCATCTACTTTAGAGGACACTGGAACACCTTCCATTCCGTCCACAATGTCGGACACTTGTACACACACATCTCGTTCTGTCCTCACATCCCGAAGTCACGGAGTAGGTAAACTCTCTACCGTAGTCGAAAGACAGTTATTAGACTAGTCCGTGATCAATCAACTTGTCTTTTACGAAAAATCAATACGAAACACAAAACTTAAAACCTAAGAGGAAGAGAAGGAGGACACCTAAGGAGTTGTAGAATGTCTGTCTTCTCTCGATAGTTTTTGTTTGGGTAGTCCCCTGAAGGGACCACCAGGTCACCAATTCTCGGACGGAAGGTTACGTCCCCAGTACGTAAACGAGAGACCAATCCCTTAATTCCATAGTGTACGGAGTCCCGTTGATACGACGACGAAAGGTTGATCTCTTCGCACACGTGACGTTACTTCTGGGTTATGTCTTTTTTTTTTTTTTTCCAAGCACAACCTCTAAAGAACCACTTACTACAAAAAGTCAACTCATCTGGTCAATTTCAACTATCTCTAGTTTAGATCTGTAATTAACTCTTGTTAGTTACAATATAGTACACCCTCTATCGGTCGTATGAGTTTTATAGGTTTTTTTTTTTTTTTTTGGTAACTTTCAGTAAAGTGGTAGAACCAAGTTAATTAGTGAAACTACAAACCAAAGGTGGATTCAATTCACTCCTTTTTTCTTTTTGGAAGAACTGGTAATAAAGGTGTTCGTTAAGAGATGACTTTACATTGATAATTATTTTACGAGGAAAATTGTTTGTTTTACACTACCCGCTACTGTACACCTATGACATGTGATTACACGTTACTTTCTCTAACAACCCATTCACTTTACTTGATGGTGGTTGGTGTGGTTTCAGGTCAGAAGTAGGTCTCTTCCACAACAACACATATACCACCCTGACCCTCCCTCTGGAGACAATACGTGAGGAAGTCTTTTGGTTTGTCAATTAAGGTTGCTCATGAAGAGGAGCAATCCGGTTGAATTTCGTCGTGAACTACATTTCACAAACTTAATCAGTTGTCTTTTACTTAATAGAAGGTAGTCCCATTACATTCTGGCGTACAAAGAAACTACCGGTCCGTTTTTGACAATGTCGAACCGAACCTTCAAGACTGAGTAGACGGTATAAGTCGTCTGCGACGAGGAAGCCCAAAGATAATTAAAACAAAAAATATTTTAAGAAAATTACCTTCTTATAATTAAGGGTCCTTCTGAAATTTTCCATGGACTTTTTCAAAAACGAGTTATATTTCAAAACCTTTCTACCTTAATATCAAAGGACTTTTTACCGTCTGCTATCACCTTATCTTGAAACTTATACAAGTTGTCTCAAGATCCACTTTTACTTTTTATACAAAATAAAAATGAATTTTTACTTTTCTTGAAAAACCGGTTGTGTTATGATTCTGAAATAACAGAAACTTAAATTCTAAAACCGAATGGAATTTTGATAAAAGACGAAGAGAATAACCTCTATCACCTAGACACATAAAAAAAAAAAAATTCTAATCGGGACTTACATCGTAAAACAGTTCTGCCCAAAAATTTTACGATATTATTTTCATTTCGAACACAATTCTTTTTGACCGTACTGAACATAAAGATTATTCCCGAAAAAAGAAAGTCCTCCCGTGGTTCCATCAAGACGGGTACAAAAACCCCTTTTACTAATCAATACAACTTTTGATACTAGGACGGTTAAGACGGCGAAACGTGCTTCGGATGCCGATGCGCCGTCCCGACTCGCGGACGCACGAGCACACCCGGCAAGACGTGGTGAACATGAAGATGGTGTACGTCGCGCACCCCTACTCCGACTCTCATCGGCACCCGGTGTACTAGATGGCGTTCCACTCACAACGAGCCATGGTGTCACACAAGGAGGGGACTTACTAGTCCTTGTAAAACCCTTTCAAGAGACATATAATGTCTAAAACATTGACCCTAGTAAATGTGGAAGGATCTCTTCGAACGATAAACGTAGTCCGGTTAAAAAAAATAACAGTAAATTCGTTTGAAATGGTCATTTATTACTTTTCAAAACATAACTCTAACCCAGTCCCGACGGAAACTATTGAAATTAGGTGTCCAACAACGTATTATAGGTGAGTTGAACATTACCTTATATTAAATTTTTTATTCATATTTTTCATAATTTAACCAAAAGTTACAAAGGTATGGAATTAGAACATCGACATAAACACCGTTAAAACAACAAGTAATTCTGGTAGAAAATATAGTTTCAACATAAATTTTCATTTGGAGTCACTAGTCTAAACATCTCAATTTAGATCCTCGTGTCTTATATAAACTCTTTCCCTTACTAATATACAAATTTACTGGGTAGATTAGTACAACTTACATTAAGACACTTGATTTCTTTTTATATTTACCTTAGGTACGATTTGTATCTGAGTGAGTGATATAAGATATCAATACTAACAAGTATTACCATAATTTCTTATCTCGACTACAACCTTCCTTTGAACTTTAGAATACGTCAAAAATCATTAAAACCACTCTTAAATAACGATAAGTAAGTTCAATAAAAGAATTAAGTTATAAAGGAAAAAGAAATTTTGGACTAAACTACACAAGTCACTAAAACATAACTCTTTACGCTGTCTTAATAAGGTGTCAAATGGGACTAGAATTGATCAAATTTTCTTTATTCCTAAAATCCACAAAAATGTTTCCTTAACGGTGACTATGTGGTCACAATTCTCAACTTCTCGAGAAATATTTTGAACTAGGACGTATAGAGAAACGGGACCCGACAAACCAAAAAGGATCTTTTTAAAAAAATAAATCGACATAAAATATCAACTTTAAACGTCTCTCTTACCTAGAAGTCACAAGAAAGTGTGTGTGTACTTTCCTATTGGTACACGGTGCTACCCATACAAGTAAACAAAAGGATAACATTGGTAAAGGGTCACAAATAAATATAGTTTTGTGGTACAACGGGTCTAATTTATATAAATTAAGAATAATGTTTACTTCTTTTAGGAGTCACTTTCGATTTTACTCCGTTAAATTTACTTTTAATAACGAAGAAAATGACAAACAATGAATAGATCTCGAGGACAAAGAACCCTTATGAAAAGACCCGTTTTATATCTTACAGAAGGGGGTACAAAGGAACTCGTCTGAGAACAATTTAGACCCCTGAGACACCTGAGTCCCGGGACCGTAGAGTGACACACACAAACCATGTACTAGGGTCAAAGAGGAACCCACTGTATGGAAGGTCAATTCCCATAAGTGGCAGTTGGTAGCAGTAAAAACAATAAGAGAACGTGGAAGATGGTAAATCATCTGTTTATGTCTCTAAAAGGACGTTTAATCGATCTACAAATAGAAAAGTCTATTACGAATCAAAGGTATTCATACGTCCTTTGAAGTGGTCTTGACAAAACACTTTTGGAATTCAATCTAAACTCTACTACCAAATCAGTTTGTTTCGAGTACGAACCGACGTGGTTATCCGGTGACAGGTGGATCAAAAAAAGGAGAAGGGTGATTGTGAAACCTTAGGAAATCCTTTAGACTAAAACCTTAGGATTTCTTTTAGGTCTAAAGGAAATCCTTTAGACTAGACTGGAACATACAACGGATACACTTACATTAGTAGAGGGTTTCACAAGTATATGACCGAATTAATCGGATTTTATTAACAAAGAAATGTCTCAGTCTTTGACACATGTATTGGACTTTAAGGTCTTTGTACCCATAAAGGAGTACGTGTCGTAATGTAGATCTAAAGATCACTCCACGTCTTTATTCTGTGAAGAACGTCCAATGTACACCCGACTAAGGAGTCCCGTTTGGAACACGACGGCTCGTCGAGACTTTACGGGGAGACTTGTAGACACCAAGTACGAGTCCGGGGTGGAGGACTGGGGACCAGGACTCCTCTTTCGTCCAGCCCATAACCTTTACCTTATCGACGATTCGAGATTCAGTATCAAACATTAAACCTTACACATAGTATATATTACCTCTTCCTTTACCGTTGGGTGAGGTCATAAGAACGAACCCCGTAAGGTACCTGTCTCCTCCGACCTCTCGATGTCAGGTATCCCAGTGTCTCTTAGGTTGTACTGACTCACTGATCATGTGTGTAGTGTATATTCTACTGAACAGTAAATAAATGGAGAGACATCGAAACTATTTTAATGATAAACGAAACCAAGTAAGTAAATTTTTTTACAACATTTTATATGTGTCGTATTTTAAATGGTAAAATTGACAAAAATTCACGTGGTAAATCACTGTAATTCATGTAAGTGTAATTCGGTAGTGGTGACACGTAGAGGTCTTAAAAAAGAAGAAAGGTTTGACTTAGAGACGGGGGTAATTGAGGAGTCAGGGGAGGAGAATCAGTAGTGGGAAGATGACGAAGAAAGATACTTAAAATGAGGAGATCTAGGGAGTATATTCACTTTAGTGTGTTTCAAACAGTAAAACAAATACGGTACATTCATGTTACAGAAGTTCTAAGTAGTCAGAACCTCGTCTAAGTCTTAAATTCAGGAAAAATTCTAACTTAGTATAAGTAAATATACATACATGTTGTAACACACATAGGTAAGTAGACAATCAGTTGTAAACTCAACAAATATGGAAAACTAAAAACATGTATTACGACGATACTTGTGTCACGTGTTTATTAGTCAAATTCAAACACGAAATTATACTCATGTAAAGACCTTCACTTTAACGATAGTCGGGTCAACGAGTCAGCACAGGCTGAGAAACGTCGGGGTACTTAACGTCGTACGGTCCGGAGGGACAGGTAGTGGTTGAGGGCCTCAAGTGAGCCTGAGCGCAGGTAGCTCAGTCACTATGGTAGGTCGGCAGAGTAGGAGCCAGCTGGGGAAGAGACGGACGGGGGTTAGGGAGGGTTGTAGTTTCAGAAAACGTTACTCAGTTGAGAAGCGAACTCCAGTGGTTTCATGACCACAAAGTCGAAATCGTAGTAAGGAAGGTTTCTTTAGGGTCCCGACTAGAGGAAGTCTTACCGGACCAACCTAGAGGAACGTCAGGTTCCCTGAGAGTTCTCAGAAGAGGTTGTGGTGTCAAGTTTACGTAGTTAAGAAGTCGGGAGTCGAAAGAAGTGTCAGGTTGAGAGTGTAGGTATGTTCATGACCTTTTTGGTATCGGAACTGATCTGGCTCGAATCAGTCGTTTCATTACAGAGACGAAAACTTATATGATAGATCCCACCAGTATTGAAAAGAAGGTTCCTCATTCGCAGAAAATTAAAGTACCGACGTCAGTGGTAGACGTCACTAAAACCTCAGGGTTTTATATTTCAGACTGTGACAAAGGTGACAAAGGGGTAGATAAAGGGTACTTCACTACCCTGACCTACGGTACCAGAAGCAAAAGACTTACAACTCGAAATTCGGTTGAAACGGTGAGAGGAGAAAGTGAAAGTAGTTCTCCGAAAAATCAAGGAGAAGTGAAAGACGGTATTCCCACTACAGTAGATGTATAGACTCCAATAACTATAAAGAGGGCCGTTTTGACTAAGGTCGAACACAAAGAAGGTCAGGTCNAAAGGGGTAGATAAAGGGTACTTCACTACCCTGACCTACGGTACCAGAAGCAAAAGACTTACAACTCGAAATTCGGTTGAAACGGTGAGAGGAGAAAGTGAAAGTAGTTCTCCGAAAAATCAAGGAGAAGTGAAAGACGGTATTCCCACTACAGTAGATGTATAGACTCCAATAACTATAAAGAGGGCCGTTTTGACTAAGGTCGAACACAAAGAAGGTCAGGTCGCAAAGAGTATCACATGAGACGTATATTCAATTTATTCGTCCCACTCTTATATGTCGGAACTACATGAGGAAAAGGATAAACCTTGCTCAGACAACGAGGTACAGATCAAGATTGACAACGAAGGACTGGACGTATGTCTAAAGAGTTCTCCGTCCAGTCCACCAGACCATAAGAGAAGAGAAAGTCTTTAAGGGTGTCAAATAACACTAGGTGTGTCAGTTTTCCGAAACCGTATCAGTTATTTCGTCTTTATCTACAAAAGGACCTTGAGAGAACGAAAAAGGTACTAGGTCGCCTACAACCGTTAAACTAGAGACCAAGGAGACGGATAAGATTTAGGTCGAATTTGTAGACCTTCAAGTCTCAAGTGCATGAAAACTTCGGACCGAACCTCTTAAAACTCGTAATGAAATGATCGTACACGACGACGACGACGACGACGATACAGCGAAGTCAGCACAGGCTGAGACAATGCTGGGGTACCTACCGTCGGGTGGTCCGAGGGGGTTGGGACCCTAAGAGATCCGTTCTTATGAACTCACCCAACGGTAAAGGAATAGGTTACGTACTTTCACTTTTAAGTTTCACTTCAACGAGTCAGCACAGGCTGAGAAGCGTTGGGGTACCTGACGTCGGATGGTCCGAGGAGGCAGGTACCTAAAAGGTCCGTTCTCATGACCTCACCCCACGGTAACGGAAGAGGTGATCGTACACTCTACTCACGTTAACACACCATCAAACTCGTAAGAAACCGTAACGGAAAGAAACCCTAACCTTACTTTTGACTGGAAAAGGTCAGGACACCGGTAACGACACAAAAGGTTTAAACGACCGTATAACTCACGTCGGGAAAGTGTCGTAGTAGAAAGTTCTAAACTTTATCGAGTTGACCTTACGGTAGTGGAGGTGATCGAAACAAGTATCACTACGAAAGATTCCGGGTGAACTGAAGTGTAAGGTCCTACATACCGAGATCTACTCACTAGTGTGGTAGCACTCATAGGTCCAGTACTTCCAGAAAAAACATGTCAAGAAGACACATAAGAACGGTGGAGAAGAATTATAAAAGACGAAGACAATCCAGAGATGGTAAAGACAGGAAATAGCTCGGGTAGAAACGTACTTTACAAGGGAACTATATAAATTAAAAGAACTTCTCGAGAGATCAGAAAGAGTAAGGCAACAAAAGGAGATAAAGAAACGTAAATAGTGACTTCCGAAAGAATAGAGAAGAACGATAAGAGACCTTGAGACGTAAGTCTACGAAAATAGAAAGGAAAAGAGGAAACGAAAAGCAAAGAGAAGAAAAGTGTCGATAAACATTCCGGAAGGGTTTAACGATATGATATACAATTAAAGTACAAACCAGAAACGCTTTGACGGTATGACAGAAGGTAACACCGACATAGTGAAATATCAGAATGAACTAGTAACTAAAAAGACAAATTGAACTCCTGATTTGCCTTGTAAAAACACTTGGTACTGTAAAACAAACCTAGGTACCGAGGTCGACCAACAGACAACTTTATCAAGTTCCACCAGACAAGTCCAAGGAGTCTAGAGATCCCTTAAAAAGTCTCGAAAAATAGTTTACTTTATTAACATGTCGTATCCGACACGAAAAACATTTCAGTCGTCTGACCGTAATTCTGTGTCCAAGGAGTGTCCTAATCACAAAACTTATAAAATGACCAATCAAAATCTTACTCCTTTGATTCTGGTTTCACAAATTTACTACAGTGTGGACCATAATTACTGACTGGTGTAAATATCAGGTTCAGGGAATTAGATAAAGGAACTCCGTCGGAGAGGTGAGAGTAGAACAACAACAAAAAGTCAGTGAGTCAGGACGGGTCGAGAACGACTGGGGTACCCGACGTCGTGTGATCGGAAGGGACGGGGAATCATAGAGGACCTTAAACGAATTTGAGTACAGGTAACTCAGTCCCTACGGTAAGTTGGTAGAGTAGGAGACAACGGGGGAGAAGAAGGACGGGAGTTAGAAAGGGTCGTAGTCCCAGAAAAGGTTAAGTAGTTGAGAACCGTAGTTCACCGGTTTCAAAACCTCGAAGTCGAAGTCATAGTCAGGAAGGTTACTTATAAGTCCCAACTAAAAGAAATCTTAACTCACCAATCTAGAGGATCGACAGGTTTCCTGAGAGTTCTCAGAAGAGGTCGTGGTGTAAAGTTTTCGTAGTTAAGAAGAAATACCAGGTCGAGAGTGTAGACATGTACTGATGACCTTTCGGATATCGAAACTGATATACCTGGAAACAGTCGTATCACTGCAGAGGCGAAAAATTAGACGACAGATCTAAAACCGAGTTTTAACGAAATCAACTGGGGATTCAGATTTAGACATAGGGAAATAGGAAGTCCGTCCAGGTTCAAGTAACTCTTTGTCCCACTTCCCAAAGTGGAGACAGAGGACGAGGAGGGAAACGACAGGAACACCCGTCCCGACGACGGTGTAATTTAGAAGATTCCTACTTGTACCCAGCGATCTCGGGACGAAAGTCCGTAGTAGGACAAGCGAGCAGGACTGTGGTGCGTTCTAGGGTCCTTTTACGTGAGGTAAAACGATACAAGAGTCTGACTGAACCATAGTGCCATTCATAGACTAAGAGACAGAAAGAGAGTAAAGTCAGCGAAGTGGACTCATCGAGACGCTACCCCTTCTGGTGGTGTCCGGTCTATCAGTTGGACGACAGGTTGCTGCACTTGTCCAAACTAGTCCACTCGACGGGGACTCCCTAGGAGAAGGTAAAGGGTAGGAGGAGTGACCCAAATCGAATAACCCGAAGGTCCATGGTCCCAAACCACAGTCGGTCCCAAGACAACTCCTACGTTCCGTTTCTAAGAGAAATAGGTTGGGAGTAAAGGAGACACACGTCGAATCTACACTATTATACACAACAGGATATCTACTCCCAAAACAAAAGGACTGTTCCAGACGTCGTATGAAAGTCATTATCCGTCCGTCACCGTGGGGTGAGGTCATGAGAACGAACCTTTAAGGGTACCTGTCTCCTCGGACCATCCGACGTCAGATACCCCAACGATTCTCAGCCCGTGCTGACTCGCTGAAGTGAAAGTGAAAACACGTAACCTCTTCCTTTACCGTTGGGTGAGGTTATAAGAACGGACCTCTTAGGGTCCCTGTCTCCTCGGATCACCCGACGGCAGATACCCCAGCGTGTCTCAGCCTGTGCCGATTTCGCTGAATCGTCGTTGTCGTCGTCGTCGTCGTCGTCGTCACAAGAACGGGTCGAACCAATCACAAGGACCCCAGGAGGACCTCACCGGGTAGAACCGTGTACCATCCTCACAACGACCTGACAAAAGGAGGGGTAGACCTACTACTTCCGGACCACCCGTCCCTAACAAGAAAAACACACGGGACAAGTCACGGACGACGTATCCCTCGGAAACTCCTTATTACGGTTCACACACCAGGGATCAGTCTGTGTCGGAGGAGAGACGACAGGGTAGTATGGGTAAAGTGTGAATGAAATACTTGTCTATTGCAATGGGTCTCACAACATCGACAACCAGTCTAGACATATCTGGTGAAGAGAAAGGACCTACTAGGACCGGAAATTCAAACCCCCGAAGGGAACACCGAGTCCACCATTTCTCAGGTGGACGTTACATCCTCCGGACCAAAGATAGAGACCCAGTCCTTCTAAGGGACCACTTCCTTTACCGTTAGGTGAGGTCCTAAGAACGGACCCTTTTAGGGTCCCTGTCTCTTCGAACCACCCGATGTTAGGTACCTCAGCTTTTTTAGTCCGTACTGATTTACTGATTACGAAAGTGAAGAGGAAGTTAATAAATAAGTAATTTGTACTACATTCAGGAGATGAATTAAACTTCCACTTAGTCGGAATTAAAGACGGGACCTTTCCGGCGTTGGACAGACCTTCCATTTATGTGTTCATCTATAACCTCTCTCACCATCCATGGTATTATATCCGAGAAGAACCCACTACCCCCGACTTAAAACCCTGTCTCTCTCAAACCCCTTCGGGACTCGAGTAGAGAGAACACCTGTTTTAGTTGTAAAAGGAAGTCACGATGACAAGTCCAAGAGGGACCGTGCAGGGACTCCGGCCGGGACACGACGGGGTCTTGTCGCAGTAGACCCCACCTGTGAACCTAAAGACGAAGTAGTCCAAATTTTGAGTGACTCTAGTAAAGACAAATCTAAGGACAGACAAGAAAGTCTTGTCCGACAAGATGTGAGACAGGAATTGAATAAAACTAAAATATCAGGATTCTTCCGAACAGAAAGAGAAAGTTCCAATGTTACAAGAACGTGATAGACACCCACCCCGGTGACGTCCGACAGCGTCACTGGCGGGACGAGACCTACCTTTATCCTTATAGAACAGAACGACCCTACCGCCAAGAGTAATAAGAAGACGATTCCCTTCCCCGACCTTCCCCCAATAAGTCAAAACAAAATTTCCTCAATCAAGTACGACTCACAAAAGTTTAAGTAAAAACTACTAAGACGAAGAGGAAGCACATATACAATTTGGAATCTACTAAGAACTAGTAAATACAATGAAGATTTCTCAGATAAAGTACATGAAAAGGAGTAAATTAAGGAAGAGTAAGGGTATTTACTATCGAGTCTATTAAATAAATTATAAAACATCATCACTACGGTTCGCACCGATTTCTTTTGGGACCCAAGACTCATCACCCGAATGTGAAATCCTGTCTTGTAGATGAGTATGTTACAGTAAGTCTCTGGCGTAGGATGGTCTCCCGTTAGTACTCAGACACGTGGTAGGACATGTGACTGAGAATGTCTATGGTCTATACAACGACAAGTCAGTGTAATATCAACGACCCGTTTAACCTCGACAAGTGGTAAAGTTTTTCCTACTTTCCTTTCGTCGTATTTTTTAGTTAAACACATCACACTAAGGTGGACAATCAGTAAATACTACCGTTGTCGAAATTTCATGTAACCACACCCCTCGGGACGTAAGAGGGAAAGGTTCGAACTTAGACTCGAAAGGGAAAGGACAGAGACGGGGTGTTTCAGTCAGAAGAGAGTCATTTTAACTGTTTTATTACTATTGAGGTATTTACAACAGTCTTCTGTTTTACTTCAACAAAATTATAATAAGAAACGTATTGTAGATTTGCGTACAACTCGTGATTCATTACCCATCAATAAAAATTTTGTGGTATACACAAAAATTCACTCTTTTTAACAGAACACTGTGACCGTAATACAAAGTAATGTCAATAACAGTCTGTGTCAAAGGTCCAGGTATTTATGGTAGAGTAGTCAAACATAATGTCTCTAAGATCCAAACATTAAGAACTTTTTAAATTACCTATGAAAGAACACATCTGAGTGTCTTATTTTTAGTCAACAAAAGTTTTGACTGTTAACCTGTGACTTATAAAGTATAATTACATTCAAAGTATGTCAAAAGGTTTCAGGGTGTTTTGTAATTCCTCAGAGTTAATACATGTCAAGAAAAGTAACTTTAGTAGAGGAGGATTTTCAGAAGGATGATCATTTTGTTCACTTTACTTTCATTCTACACTTTCAATCTCAATCCGTAAAATTAATAGGAAGTTAATTTTTATTTATTTTTTATGGTCTTTTTAGTGAACAATTTAAAGTTTTTTTACCCTGACGAAACTTGTACTCTTCTCTGGGGTGGTCTCAGTGGTAAACAAAGTCCTTCCCCCTGAGAAAGGTCCCGTCCTTTCACCCGAGAACACATTGTGAGCCTTTACTTAACAGGCTACTCTGTCTACACGACTGTTTCTCATCGTGTTCTCTAAAATAACCCTTCCCCATGGGCCCGTCTCTCGTCATCTCATTTCCTTGGGTCCTCTTGACGAGAGAGTTTACTAAAAAACGAATCTATGATAAAAGTGGAAGACGGTTGAAGATATTTCCTGAACTCCATCAACCGTTATTTTCAAAGTGTTTACACATATGTATATTAACATTTGGATATGATATACACATATATATATATATATATATATATATATATATTTTATAAGTCAGGCACTACCCTCACCTACATGATAATGGATGTTCATCTACAATCTCTGTAGGAGAAACTTAACGAAGTCTTAAATCCCCGTACTTTAGACTTCCTGTACTGGATTGAAACCTCGAGACTCTTATAATTATTATCCAGAAGTTACTCATAGACTCCCTTTACGTAATCGAGTCAAGGACACCTCGGGAAGTAAAAATAAAATTGAGACGAAGGGTCCAATAGACGGTTTGACCCAAATCAGAATTGTCCGGGAGGACCCCTCTCGGTCTAATAACTTTGACTACTTACAATGGGTAGTTTACTACACTCAGAAGATTTTTTCGACATTAAAACTAAAAAATAACCGTAAAATCGTCCAAAAAAACTGTTACTTGTTACGGTTCGGTTCACTGAATTCCGGTCCGTGTCTTCCTCGACCATCCTAGGGGACGGGGAGTACTCGCACTTTCAACATCGGTAACCTTACGTATGAATTACGTCACCGACATTCGTTAACAAGCAGACATCCAGATTATACTCTCGTCAGTCAGTCCGGATAGAAAAAGGTGAATATTGACCTTACATAAGGAAGTCTTAGGGTAGGAAAAGTGAGACCCAAAATGAAACTATGGTGTCGTCCACACCCTCTTTGTCCTTTTCATATTCTCAGAGGTAGGTCTATTATCTCAAACCGAGGGTTCCCGAGGACCTGTGTCTCAGTGTCAAGACCTACAAAGGAGGAGGAAGGTCCGAGGAGGACGGACACCGACACCGAGACCCTAAGGGACCCATATTTGACGACGACAGAAAGAGGAACTGGACGTCAGGAGGGACCCGTTTGAATCCTGTTGGTGAATGGTAGGGTAGAAATACAGTATAGACATTTACCTTTACTTCAAAAAAAATTAAAAGAGTAGGTCTTCTACCAACACTTCTATGAGACTCTTTTGGCTAGACGTTCTCGACATTTTACTATTGGGCTTAGAGACACTATGTCTGTAATGGGGGTATTGGGTAGGGCGTCTCTGTGTGGTCCCGGTCGACGGGACCCACTGTTCCACCCCTCCGGGACCCCACCACTCGTACCCTACGTCCACGACCACGTTTCTCCTGTGTCTGGTTGGTCACCATTGAGTCTGTTCGTAGAGTCGGAAGAGTAGGGTCGAGGAAAAACCAGTTTTAAAGGTAGTCATCATTAACGACGGACGTTTAATAAGTACGGTGAGAAAGACAAACAATTTGGTCAGACATTTTAAGTCGATATTCAGAGAAGAATCTTAACAGATTTTTGCAAGGACTTAAGAAGGGACACAAAAGGGTCGTGAGAGTCGGAACGTGTCTAGTGGTACCTAAACAGAGGTGGACTCTAGTGTGTGAAGCCTCCGGAACCTGGTCTGACTTAGACGTGTAGGGAGGGGGAGACTGGGGTGACATATCGTCCGTCTGTGATTCACAACTAACGTAAGAATAACGAACTACGACTTTTCATTCCCATAGTATGAAAAGGACGATTTCTACCTATGGATTTAGTTCCAGTTGGTTACTAAAGATAAGATGGACGACAGAAAAATCTGGTTCTAGTAAAGGGTTCTATTTTAGTGGAGTGTCCTATTACACTACTGATTCTCTTACAAGTACATTGAGAATCGTGTCAACGGAATGTATGTCATTTATGAACCATCTACCCTAGACGAGAACAATTTTAGTAATCGGAACCCGTAAAATTTATGAATCATATTACTATCTTTCTACCGACATATACCCCCTGTACTGTCCCAGGTCGGGGTCACCTACGTCCCTTAAACTTCGTACCTGCCGTATCCGCTCCCTTTTTTGCATAAATAAATATTTATATTGTAATCCAATCCTTCTTTATCATATCATCCTTTTAATTCACCTCTTTTCTACGACTTATTGAACCAAATGTACCTTTTGGTTATTTCAAGGTCTGTTCCTTGAACGTGGTAGATACAATCCGGTGACCACAGGCAAACTTATAACCTCTCACGGGGCGGAACCCGAGAGTGAGAATACCTAAAATCTTCGGTCCTGTTCATTCATCTGTACCGTGGGGAGGTGCGGGGTCTACCCTTAAGTCGGACTTTAATTTCTTCTCTGTGCCCCCTTTGGTAAGGTCACTGACCGTGCCGGAGATAACAGATCCTTCCGGAAAATATGGAAAAACTAACATGTATCTCTAGTTACCCATTATGTTTCAATACGTCGTAATCGTCGGGTCTGAGAATAGTTTTGGTCGGAAAAGAGAGACGTATGGATCAACATATGTGTTCAGAATCCACTAAATGTAGTAGCAGACCGGTTTTCCCGGTTAATTGTAAAATGTCGGAAAAAAGACTATTCCCAAACAGTTGGTCTTCTGAATAAACACAACTAGAAGGGTTTCAGACCACGGTGAGAGTCTCTCGTGATTTATTTCAATGTAAGAATGTATCGTTTCTATGTCGTTAAATATTGTTCATTTTCCCCATGTCACTAAATGTTTTTTTCTTTTCATTAATTGAGTTTTCAGATCACAACGATTGTAGTTTTGATGATATATAGAAAAAGGTATAGGGCAAATGTAACTAATTGTAAGAGGGTCCACGGATTTTCTATTTCTTATACCTCCGGACCGTCGTCAGTAACTCAGTTGTCACTTTTGGGAGATGGTTATATTAAAAATTGAGAAATCTTTTCCGAGACATAGAAATTCTACAAAAATTCGAAACACGGAGAACACCAAACCCCCGACGTTCGATAAGTGTTCGACATTCTCCAGACCCCCTTGGACAATCCGTTCGATCTCTCGATAGTCTCCCCAAATTGACTTTGTAGGGAAAGTTTACGTCTTCTGATTTCGGGACTAAACTGAAAAGGTCTCTTACAGTCTTCTCACCTTTTCGTCTTATGTTTCCGGCCGTCTAAAAACCAAAACCCCCATGTACGAGTCCTTTAAGGTCCCCTTTGGGGACTTCGGACTAGTGCAGGAATGTAAAACAGTCCGAAGGAAGGAGTACTGGAACAGTGCCCACCCTAAGGAGTGTGACCGAAGACCGTCCCTGTTTGAATTTATACAGTATTTCCGAGTACTGTACTCGAAGGGTCGAAGTACTGAATCCGAAACGTAACAGGCAGTTCAAGTAAAGGAGAGGGACTCGAAGTGAGAGAGGTAGACATTTTACTCTATTATGACAATGATCTATCTCGATAACACTCCTAATTACTCAATTATGTACACTTCAAAACTTCCATATCGGGACATGTGTCAGTTGTGAGTCATTTATAATCGATACCTATCTTTTAGATCTTTCTCCTTAGGGATGAAGGTCTCCAGTTGTAAATTCAAAACAGAACAGGATGAAAAGACCTGTGACTTAAACATTAATTGGTGAAGAAATAGGGAGGTACGTATCGACTCTGTAGACTTAAGGAGTGGATACTATGGACGACGAAGTAGAAAACTTATTATGGACGACTGAGGACTATCAAACCCTAAGTTGAGGATGAGAGACTTGAAGTTTATAAGAGTAAACAATTTTGATCATTACGGACGGAGTATCCCGATGACTGACATAGTTTTCTCGACTATGGATTTTTCAAGAATAGGAGCACAAACCGTGTATGTGATCTACAGTACTCCTGGTGAACATTAAAATAAAGAAACCTTCCCTTTCGTAAGGGACTACAATGTTGTTCAGAAAAGTTTCTTTCCTCAAACTAGGGTTGTCTTGTTTGACAATACCAAATAGAAACTTTTTTATAAGAAGTATTCTTCCGGAGACATAGACAAAAGTGATAAAGTCTGTAAAGACGAACACCAACCACACCACCCTCACTACCACCGACGCTAAGGAACCTGACGATATGGACACTAAGGGGAACCGTAGTAAAAGAAACAGGATGCCACCATAAAGAAATCCTGTAGTGATCTACACTTTACGGACCTTACATGTTCACTCATGGTCCCGAGAGTCCAACCCTACCGATACATCTTACCGAGGTAAATACGGCATTAAGTGGTCCGGAGACTTTAAGACGTCTAAAACAGAAGACCTTAAAGAGTGGTTCAGTTGTAATCCATTAACTTACACAACCGGTGACACTCAGTCACACCAGGAATTCCGTTTACCTTGACTACCGTCCAGTCGACGTCAAAACGTAAAATCGTGTTCCTCCTACCTACACTCGTGTTCGTGTCCCTGACAAAGACAGAACACGTACTGTGTGAAGGATTGTGTCTCATAGGTGAGATATTTATGAAAAGAATTTTTTTATAAAGTAGTACAACCTTGATTACATCTTCCTTTTACCTCTAAAAAAAAGAAGAGGATTTCAATGGTCTTTACTGTTCCTTTCCTTTACTAATCTTTTTCCTTTCCTCTGGAGTCCTTTACACACAGTCTTCACTATCTAAACTTTTTATGTAAAAAGTGTACAAGTTCATTCAACGTCAAAAATTTACATAACTTTTCTATATACAATCAGTGAGTCAGCACAGGTTGAAAAACACTGGGGTACCTGACGTCGGGTGGTCCGAGGAGACAGGTATCTTAAAAGGTCCGTTTTTATGATCTCACTCATCGGTAAGGGAAGAGATCTCCTACAAGGACTGGTTCCCCAACTTGGGTCCAGAGGAGGTAACGTGCACCGAAGTAATGACAGACTCGGTGGTCCCTTCGGGACAACTTTTCTATTCGGGACGATAAACGTCCGAACGAGAAATAGTAATGATCCTAAACCCCACCAAGGTGTGACAAACACCAGGGTGGAAGGAGTTTCGGTAAGTATATTTACTACGACTTTTCTTAGGGAATCCTCCTGTGTCCTCCCCCTAGACAAGTCACACGTAATCAAATAATGAGGTAAGTTTGAGGATCAACGTCTTATTACCCCTCGTCCCTGAAGGGACCACCAGGACACCCATATTGAGACACGAAAACAACGACCCCGTGTCGAAGAGAGGGACCAGTCCCTTGATTCTTGGACGTTCCACGTCGTTTTTTTTTTTTTTTTTTCTTACCTTTGTGTAAAAATACTAATTAGTGAGATAAGATGTCTATCAGTGTCTACTACTTTATTAACTTAAATAGAGTAATAATTACATGTATAAAGTAGTTATAATTTTTAATCACTTTCATCTTAACAATATATATAAAAAATTTCAATATTTGTGAACTGTCTCTCAAAACGGACTCCTCCCCAGTAAAGGGTAGGCATACCTGCACCTCTCTTACCGTGGAGGACTCCCAAAAAAATTCTTCATCATGTCCTAAAAGAGTTATAAACTAGACCTCTCGGACTCATGAAATCGTGGACACCTTATAAACCCAAAAGAACATGGGATCATCCGACGTTGTTCGATCTGTTTTTTAAGTTAGGTCCAAGGGGCAGAAGGTGTGGGGTCTACCCCGGTCAACTAATCTTGACAAATATAATAGAGAGATCCACTATCCAGACACGGTATTTATCATTGTGACGACAAAAGAGATCATATAAAATCCTGAAGAGACACCGAGTCACCATTTTTTTTTTAGACGGAGGGTTGCGTCCTCTGCGTCTTCTTTACCTAAGTAAGGGACCCAACGTTTCTAAAGGACCTCCTCGTTTACCGTTGGGTGAGGTCATAAGAAAGGACCTGTTAGGGTACCTGTCTCCTCGGACTGTCAAATGTCAGGTACCCCAGTGTTTCTCAACCTGTGATAACTGACTGACTCGTTCACTCTCATATAGAATTCCAATGACGACCTCGGTGGTCGGTTTTCCTGTGTACTGACGACACCGTTCTTCCGTATTCAGTCGAAGTCGGAACACGAGACTTCCTAATTACTGCAGGACTCCAAATCAAAGTCTAGGATGACGGATTGACGGAGACTTTCGAATCCGACTGTAAAAGTAGAATTACTGTATAACCGTCGACTAATATTCCCCCGAACCCCCCCGTGTAAAAACGTATTCTTTCGTATCGTTACCAGTCAGTACTTGTTCACGTATTTTGGTTGCACCGCAAACCAACGGAAAGAGTCAGGTGAAAAACGAAAACCGTCACGGACTTACTCCTTCGGTATAGATTTGAGACAGACCTTTCCACGACCCTAGTTGATGGTCACAGACGGTCTCCGTAACAACCCCTCCCAATCGTACACACAGTCCACATAATCATGGGACCTATGAATTCAGACGACAAAATTCCTCAAGAGTGGGATCTAAGGGTCTTAGATCCAAGTTGGAGTCCACGAATTATTCTACACGTCATTGTCACTTCCGACAACCCACAATCGGCTCATTCTAAACTCCCAAAAGACTTGTATTTATTGTTTCAGACCCCTTTTTACGAGTAATAGTGTGTACCCATAGGAAGTGGGACTAATAAGAGACACACTCTGTGACGATAACAATAATTTTCGTGTTGGAATCCTTAGTCTTTCAACCCAGAGTGTGGGTCTAGATAATAAATCCACCCAACTTTATCAATTAGAGCCCGTCACTCACGAGAATTAGGGAGTCAGAGACCCCAAGAGTACTCCTAAAGAACTTAGCTACGAACATTTCATGAACGACCGGTACTCGTTTCCGTAACTTGGGAACTTGTACTCCCTTAGTTCTTGAATGAGTGTTGATCGTCCAGAGTGTACCGAACTTTATATTGGACGTCGTCGCGACAGTCGGGCCCCAGGGGAACGGTCCCTTCTAGATGTCGGACCGCCCCACACAGGGGTTCACAGGAGTCCCAACACCCTTTGTGTCCGTAGTCAGTACACTTGAGATCCCAATGTACACAGACACTGACACCCGACTACGACACCGACACTGTATCAGACGAAGTCCTGTCGCTCGAGTCACGAACACCCTTTTTCTACAATGAAACCCGTTGTGTCGTGGTCTCGGAACTGTAGGGGAGAAGGGGACATGATCGATTAAAAGAAACGTCTGGGAGGTCAAGTGAGTAGGAACGTAGGACGAGTCGGGATTTACCCTAAACTCTCTTTGTCCTACCGAAAAGTACCCAGGTGTAAGGGGGTCGGATATTGAGAATCCGTACTCTACTCCATCCACTACCCGACAAACCAAGGGTCCACAAATTCCGACTCTACTGTGGACCAAAGATTTCAGATGGGGTGGGAGATAGGGACGACCTCTCTTAGTCGACGTGAAACTAGAGGACTGGTTCCTTCGTCCACTCCCTCCGGTACGACCTCTCAAGTGAGGTGCTGAGAGGGACCCACTTCTTGGTGTAGACGAACGATGAGTCTTTGAAACAGACACTACTTATCACAACTATAGTGTTGTAAACGAGACATTTGTTCTCGGACCAAGACCACTCAAAAGACACGAGAGACCTCGACCTGAGAGCGGTAGGAAGACTGTCCCACTACCCGGGGGCCTTATGGGGACGTAGTAAGGACACTCGTGGGACGAAGGTCTGGCTCAAGACCCCCACCCAACCGTGTGGACGATTCGACTTCTTTTCCAGACTTATATCAGGGAGCGGAAATAATAAACCTCGTACTCGAGGTAGAATCAAATACAACGAGAATATTCGTGTCTCAATATCCTTCGATCTTTCAATTAGTTATCTCATTTCTCTCTCGTCACACCTACACCCTTACTTTTGTGTCCATGGGTTGACCTACTATCTCCGTGGTGGCTCAGTGAAAGTCGAGAAACTCACTTGTCTCATGTTTCGCCTTCACAATCTAGTACAGTGTCAAGTCTCTAGGTCGTCCCGTCAACACTTTTGTAGGTAGTCCAAAGACCTCGTCTTCAGTTCTGGCAAGTTTCCGGGAAACAGACGGTCCAGGACTCCCGTGTTCCCACCGCGTCACGGCCCACGAGCCATTGGGCGTGTCTCCGAGGACCGTGTCCACGTCCCCCTCCGGGTCCTTTCCCCTCCACCGTCTGACAGGTGAGGGGATGAACAGAGTGGGACAGGACCCAGATCCAGACCAGGTCGTACCCCTACATGACTGAGATAAGGTCCGGAATCCAATGAGTAGGTTCCACCTCTGTTGTGTGTCCATCAAATAGTTTTCAATCACACCACTCCTGAGATTACCCCTTAATTTAAAATCTTACGATGACTAAGTTTTTAATCATTTGTTATTAATGAGTGGGTACCTTTTCTTTCTTTATAACGTAAACGTCGTTATACTTACCTAGATCTCTTATAATAAGAATCATTTGATCCAGTCTCTTTCTGTTTATACTATAGTGAATATGTTACCTTAGATTTTTATTATGTTTACTTAACCATACGTTTTACTTTAATCTGAGTCTCTGTATCTTTTGTTTGAATACCAATAGTTTCCCCCATCCCTCCTTGTTTAATCTACATACTCTAATCATCTGTGTGACGATAATTATACATTTTATTTTTCGTTGTTCCTAATGACATTTCGTGTCCTTAAAATAAGTCATATTATTGGATATTCCCCCATATTAGTCCTTTTTTATTATGGTCTTACTGATATGATATATGGATTTTGATTGTGTAACAACATTTAGAAGTTATATAAAAAAATTTTAACACTTGTTAAAGGTGGACCACTCTACGGTCTTCTTAAACCTTCTTCCGTACAAACTCTTCTGGAACTACTTTCTTGGTCATTTCTTAACGAAATAGATTTAGATCGAGACTAAACTTAAACTAGTTTCCATCGAAGTTTCTTAGAAAGTGAGGGTCTAGTAATTTCACTTCGAACCACACTCGTCCTCAAACTCCCAGTGTACCTCCTAAGGGAAACGGTCCTGGTATCTCGGGTCCTCCGTCACCAAAGGAGCCCAGGTCGGAGGGACTGAAAGAGACTACACACAGACAGAGACGAGGGGGTCGAGTCTCGGGCCACAAAAGGGTGAATCATAGAAGAGAGGCCCCTGAGACCTGGTAGGCTCGTATGTTTCGACTTTTCTTCAAAGTCCTCGACAAACTGAGTGTGGTCCTAAACGTGAGTCCAGACACTCTAAGACCTCTAAAAAGGATTCCTACCCCACACGACGAAAAACTCCCGACTGGAGGGAGAGTCCACCGGACCGACCGGTCAGGGTACGAGATACGGAGGGGTGCAAGGGGAGTGTGGACGGAGGGGGTGGGGAAGGAGAGTAGTAGGGGAGACACGAGGGGAGAAGGGGTAGTGGGGGACGAAAAGAGGAGACTGACCGAACGTAACAGAAACACAGTGAAACGGGACACCTGAAGACAGAGAAATCCCGTTCTCAGTCGTTTGGAAAAAAAAAAAAAACGTTTCTAGGTCTATCTTTTGTAACATCCGAAACAGATATGACACAGACAAAGTTGATGAGTGGAAACGACGACATCGTGTCTGTCCGTTTCTATTATGTAGTCTTTTACCGACATCGACACAAGGTTATTTTGAAATAAAACTCTTTGTCCCCCACCGACAAGAACTGGGGGTCCGACACCAAACGGTAGAAAAAAAGTCTCGTTTACACCTCCCATCGTCTACACTAACTCCTTTCATTAAAGGACTAAGTGATGGGTGAACTAATACGAAACATAGTCACTTCAAAAAAAGGATCCATCTTTCAAGTCTTAAAGGAGATTCAGATATTTTAGGACCGGTTTGAAAGGTTAGTGATAACATAAAACTTCTATTTCACCATTAACTTTCGGTGTACGTCGACTACCAGTATCTGTGACCAAGGATTCTTATTTATGACGTCCTGGGACATCACTCCCGTCTTCCACGACCTTAGTCACACTCGACACGAGAGACGACAGTCTGTCGACCCTTGTCAGTCGGGGTACTCTCCTACTAGAAGTCCAACTCCGGGTCGTGACGTCCTTTACGTGGTTACTCTGCTAAAAGGTAGAAGGAAGAACACTAGAAAAAAAAAGACAACTATTGGACACCCAACTGCAAAAGTCACGTACGAAGGACCTGACTAAGGACACACATGGTATGTAACAGAATCAAAAGACCTTGGAAATCAAAGAAACCCACACATTGAAACGACGAGATGGAACACATTTTACGAGTTGACTCTTTTTACGAGAGGGATGACTCTTCGTCGATTGTACCAAAAAGACAAATACATGATACGAATAATGTAGTGTTTAGGTCTCCGAACCAAGAACGAAAACTGCTACAGGGCTACCGAACGACACATAGACCTACAGTAGACACGGTAGAAACAGTGACGACAACGGAAACCCCGGGACTAAGACCATCTTTCATTCATGTCTACACGTATAAACACCATATAAATACCAAATATCGAAACCAACATCAATAATTTGAGAACGGTAGAACAGATTATATATGAGAAACCAACATTACTTAACATAATTTCACAAACGTCGTACACTCAGGTAAACACACGTCACACCAGGTACACTTCAGTAAACACAGAAAAAAAGGTAAATAAATAAATATCATCCAGGGACAACTCTGGGGAAATTTATAAAAAACTAACCGCATACCAACTAAATACTACAACACAATCGAAGTCGACATGACGCCCACTTAGACAATATGTACACAGGTGAGAAAATTTCTAAGTAAAAACATATAGGGTACTTGTAACCCCACGTACATAGAAAAAAAATTCATTAAAAGTAAAATTAATTATGAAGTTTATTAATCTTTTGTTAAAAAGAAAAACCGAAAACCTGAGAAATCCTCGTTTCTGGTCCATACTTCACGGACGAGGTCGTCTTGACACCACTGAACCCTGGGACGAAACCGAGTATACTTGGTAAGAAAATTCAAAAAAAACCCAATATCAATTAAATGTGACAGACCCCCGGGGTTCAGTCTCTTCCATTATCGTGGGGTGAGGTCATGAGAACGGACCTTTTAGGATACTTACCTCCTCGGACCACCCGACGTCAGGTACCCCAGCGACTCTCAGCCTGTCCTGACTCGCTGAAGTGAAAGTGAAAAGTGAAAGTACGTAACTTCTTCCTTTACCGTTGAGTGAGGTCACAAGAGGACCTCTTAGGGTCCCTACCTTCTCGGACCATCCGACGGTAGATACCCCAACGTGTCTCAGTCTGCGCTGACTTCGTTGAATCGTCGTCGTCGTCCCCGGGGTTCATTATCAACCTCCTCCGACACTGTGAGTATCCTCGGACCTTTTGGTAAACATTGAATTTTCAAAAGTCTACCAATCTTTGTTTAGGTCAATGTGTCAATGTTTATGTCCCTCGTTTGTCATTTTTTTCTTGTTAATCTTAATAATACTAATTCTATCAAAAGGTGGTACCCCTCGATCAATTGCAAAGGGTCTCACTCCACTGACTCCGAAGTCCTCATAGGTCTCGGACTTAGTAGAACAACCTGGTATTTCTTTCGACTTACGACTTCTTAACTACGAAAACTTGACACAACAACCTCTTCTGAGGACTATCAGGGAACCTGAACTTCCTCAAGTTCGGTCAGTTAGGATTTCCTTTAGTAAGGACTTATGAGTAACCTTCCTGATTACGACTTCGATTTCAAGGTTACGAAACCGATGGTCTACTCTTCTTGACTGAGTGACTTTTCTGTGATTAGGACCCTTTCTGACTTCTGGTCTCCTCTTCTCCCATCGTCTCCTACTCTACCAATCTGTCGTAATGACTGAGTTACCTGTACTTAAACTTCAGTCGTTTTTGTTCTGACCCTCAAGTGACGCCGAGTCTAGTACTTGAGGAATAACGGTTTAAGTCTGAATTTAACTTCTTTCATCCCTGTTGATGATCCGATAAGTCCATACTGGATTTAGTTTAGAGAATACTAATATGTCATCTTCACTGTTTATCTAAGTTCCCAAATCTAGACTATCTCACTCACGTCTTGATACTTGTCTCCAAACATTGTGACATGTCCTCCACCACTTGTTTTGGTAGGGATTCACTTTCTTTTCGTTGTTCCATTTTACCAACAGACTTCTCCGGAATGTTAATCGACTCTTTTCTCTTCTTCACTTTCCGTTACGTCTTTTCCTTTCTATGTGGGTAGACTTACGTCTCAAGGTTTCTTATCGTTCCTCTCTATTCTTTCGGAAGGATTCACTAGTCACGTTTCTTTATCTCCTTTTTTTGTCTTACCCTTTCTGATCGTTAGAAAAGTTCTTTTAATCTCTATGGTTCCCTTATAAAGTACGTTTGTACCCGTGTTATTTCCTGTCTTTAGCATGCCTGGATTGTCTTCGTCTGCTATAATTCTTCTCCACCGTTCTTATGTGTCTTCATGACATGTTTCTTCTAGAAGTACTGGTTCTATTAGTGTTACCACACTAGTGAGTGGATCTCGGCCTGTAGGACCTCACACTTCAGTCCACCCGGAATCCTTCGTAGTGATGGTTGTTCCGATCACCTCCACTATGTCAGATCGACTCGATAAAGTTTAGGATTTGTTACTACGACACTTTCACGAAGTGAGTTTACGGTCGTTTAAACCTTTTGAGTCGTCACCGGTGTCCTGACCTTTTCCAGTCAAAAGTAAGGTTAGGGTTTCTTACAAGTTTGATGGTGTGTTAACGTGAGTAGAGTGTACGATTGTTTCATTATCAGTTTTAAGAGGTTCGATTCGAAGTTGTCTTGTACTTGACTCTTAAAGGTCTACAAGTTTGACCTAAATCTTCTCCCTCTTCTTGGTCTCTAGTTTAACGGTTGTAGACAACCTAGTAACTTTTCCGTTCTCTCAAGGTCTTTTTGTAGATGAAGACGAAGTAACTGATACGATTTCGGAAACACACCTAGTGTTGTTTGACCTTTTAAGAATTCCTCTATCCTTATAGTCTGGTGGAATGGATGGAGGACACTTCGGACATACGTCCAGTTCTTCGTTGTCAATCTTGACCTATACCTTGTTATCTGACCAATTGTTGACCCTTTCCTCGTACAGTTCCGACATATAATAGGGGGACGAATAAATTGAATATACGTCTCAAGTAGTATACTTTACACACTGACTCCGTATTTGACCTTAGTTCTAACGTCCCTCTTTATAGTTATTGAAGTCTATACGTCCACTTTGGTGGGAATATCGTCTTTCACTTCTCCTTGATTTCTCGGAAAACTACTTTCATTTCCGGAAAACTCCTCTCACTTTTTCTACCGAATTTTGAGTTGTAAGTTTTTTGTTTCTAGTATCGTAGACTAGGGTAGTCAAGTCAAGTCAAGTCAGTGAGTCAGTACAGACTGAGACGCTGAGGTACTTGACGTCGTGCGGTCCGGAGAGACAGGTAGTGGTTGACGACCTTAGATGGGCTTGGGTACAAGTGACTCAGCCGCTACGGTAGGTTGGTAGAGTAGGAGACATTAGGGGAAGAGGAGGACGGAAGTTAGAAAGGGTCGTAGTCCCAGAAAAGTTTACTCAGTCGAAAAGCGTAGTCCACCGGTTTCATAACCTCAAAGTCGAAGTTGTAGTCAGGAAGGTTGGTTGTGGGTCCTGACTAGAGGAAATCCTACCTGAAGTACCGTTTATCTACCCCTTTGTTAGCTTTGACAGTCTGAAAGAAAAGAACCCGAGGTTTTAGTGACGTCTACCACTGAAGTCGGTAATTTAATTTTCCGTGAACGAGGAACTTTCTTTTCGATGTTGTTGGGATCTGTCGTATAATTTTTCGTCTCTGTAATAAAAGGCCTCTTTCAAGCCAGATCAGTTTAGATACCAAAAAGGTCATCAGCATATATTCCACTTGACCTTTCTTACGACTCGTGGTTTCCTGACTACGAAAACTTGACACCACAACCTCTCAGGGAACTTGACGTTCCTCTAGGCTGGTCAGGTATGATTTCCTTTAGTCAGGACTTATAAGTAACCTTCCTGACTACGTCTTCGACTTCGAGGTTATGAAACCAGTAGACTACGCTTCTGGACTGAATAATCTTTTCTGGGACTTCGACCCTTTCTAACTTCCGTCCTCCTCTTCCCCTGCTGTCTCCTGTTCTACCAACCTACCGTAGTGGTCGAGTTTCCTGTACTCAAACTCCTTCGAGGTCCTCAACCACTACCTGTCCCTTTGGACCGCACGACGTCAGGTAACCCAGCGTTTATCAGTCTGTACTGACTCGTTGACTTGTTGTTGAAATAATTAAGAAAGATTCAAGTATTATAAAATCTTTTTAAATGAATAAATAAACCGACATGGACCAGAATCAACCCCGTACACCCTAGAAGTCAGAATCAACACTGTACGTTCCGAAATCAACGTCGTGCACTTGAGAATTAACACCGTGCACCTCAGATCAAGGGACCGGTCCCTGACTTGGGTCCGGGGACGTTACCCTCGAGTCTCAGAATCGATAACCTGGTGGTCTCTTCAGGGATTATATAAAAAAATGACATAATGACAGAGCGACCAAAAAAAAAAAAAAAAAAATGACAGAATGACAAAAAAATTACAGAGTGAGTTGTCTTCATTATAATACTCATTATGATAGTAATGTACGTTGATTAAATTTATATTATTTCCTCAAAAGAGTGAGTATATTTTATCTATTGATTTTTCCTGGATGATATATCGTCTCCTTAGATAAATTTAGGAGTCATTACTGTATTTATCCATTTAAGAAATTTTTCTCACCTAATATACATACGACACGACACGAATCAGTGAGTCAGGATAGGTTGAGAAACACTGGGTACCTGACATCGGGTGGTCCGAGGAGACAGATACCCCTAAGAGGTCCGTTCTTATGACCTCACCCAACGACACGGAAGGAGATCCCCCAGAAGGGTTGGGTTCCTGACTTGGGTCCAGAGGGTGTAACGTCCGTCTAAGAAATGGTAGACTCGGTGGTCCCTTCGGGATCTTATGACAGCACCCATCGGATAGGGAAGAGGTCCCCTAGAAGGGTTGGTACCTTAACTTGACCCCAGAGGACTTAACATCCACCTACGAAATGGTCAACTCGATGGTCCTTTCGGGCCTAATATACATATACATACCGATTAATTGAAATGACATGTGGACTTTGATTGTGTTGAAACATTTAGTTGATATCAGGTTATTTTTAGTATTTTTATTTCCTCAGAACAAGTATTCTACTGTCTTCCTCGACGTCCTCCCCAACTCTTCATCTGACTGAACTAACGAGAAGAAGGAGTAAATCGAAACTGAGGGCCCGTCCAACCGGACCAGGACAGCGAGTGGTAGTGTGAGTGCCCCTACAAGGTCACCACGTAGTCCGTTTCACAACTTCACCTCTTATACCACTACAAATAGAAAGGTAAGAATCGGAAAAGTTCAGAGGAACGACAATTTACCGTATTTCGTTAAGAAGACATATTATCTTTTGATAATAAAAATGTAGTATCAATTGTTTCAATAAAATGTAAGAGGAGGTAGACGAATTTCAATTACATTTTATTTTTTATATATATATATATATAGAAAAGACAGAATACATACGTACAGTCTTCTAAAATATAAGTAGTGTTTGACAGGAGTTCATATCATTCACAGAGATATCCTTCCTCCAAGATTTTAGGATCTCTCTTATATTCGATTAAAGAATCGTCGAACGAATATAAACAAAGAATTACCCATTCAGGAGTAAAAACCATTTTCTTTTGTTTAGTCACAAAACTCCAAATAAATTAATTATACAAGGAGGTAGTGGGGAGGGAGTAAAATCGTAAATAAGAACACACACAACTTGTGAACTTAAACGACCGTCGGGAAGAAACACCATCCTATCCGAGGGAGAGTCTCACACGAGAGTTTCCAGACCTCCATACCTACAAATTCTACGGAGTCAGTTATACATTCAATATGTGAAAAGTTTATAAACGTGGAAGAGGATTACAGTCCTTTTGTTATCTTTATTTTAGAAAGATGAAGAGAGAAGGCTATCTCCTCTTTCACTAATTATTGATTTACCGTCAAACTACTGGTAGGTCAAGACAATAGATATTGTACACCAGGAAGACATCGGTATGTAATGACTGACCATAGGTATTTATAAGAAAAGACACTGTTTTAAGAGAACAATAAAAAATAAGTTCATACTTTTCACCCAGTTATTTCAGAATGGTAAGTAAAAATATTAAGAAAGTCAAAATTATAGTACAACTTCCTTTGTCGACAATTCACTTTCACAATGTTCTACTACTTGTTCAAACGTTTAGTAGTTTCTGATATAGTTTGAGGATGAAGATAGGAAACACCATAATTCTGAACTCTATCAGAATTGGTACATTTTCATTTTTTATACCAATAAATATTGGTATATTTATGTATTTTCGTCTTGTAAAGTAAATATCAGAGACTTGTAGACATTTGTTATGGGAGACTATGATTGACTACGTTAGAGTATACAGAAAGTCTACTAAAGTCATCTTTCCCAATGACTTATATGTCTGAAACTCCTTCTTTTGGGGACCCCTGCACACCCACACAGTAGTATGACCGGGGTACTTCCCTCATAACAGAAACTCTTACAATTGAAGTCCATGTTGAGTGTACCCGGAGACTATGACTTCCTGGACTCTCGTGTGTAACTAAGTTCTCTTTTCCAAACAAATTCGGTAAACGGAGAAGTTTTAGATCGATTTATAAATTGTGATAGAAACAAGAACACAAGGAACAGCACAATACCCCTGAGAAGTGAGGAGACACCTACGTCCAATCTAGTCACTATAACGTCCACTTAAAAAGAACCTTTGACTAGTATCTTACCCCTAGGGTCGTAAAGAAAGGGACATAGTACTCGAGGGAATACCACTGACCACCGGGACCCGGGGTATCGATCTTGAATTGGACTGGGTCCTGTGTTATACAAAGTGGAGTAAAAATATAGACTTCAGACCCTTGGTCGGGACCGACGGACAGGGATTGAGAGGTTATAGTGGAAAGAAAGGTAGGACAGAAACATAAAGACTTTAGAGGAGGAGGATGGTACCACAGGAGACCAACATTGGAGGAGGAGACAGGGAACCGGGAAGGGTATCTGAAAAGAAGGTGAACGGGTGTGAACCGACGGTAGGGGGACGGGAGGGGACTCTCTGACGAGGAAAGAAATCGTGTCTAGACTAGGAATGACCGGACCCACTCAACGAAAACCTTTGTCACGTCGGGATACAGGTGAGGGTGTCCCCGACACCCCACTCGGACATCAGTGGTCTCTTCTCGGGTCTTAGTACTAGTCAGTCATCACTCCTTGGTCTCGGGGGTCATCTCCGCCCCGGGTCTCTGAGTGAGTTTCACCGACTTTCGTTTAGCTTCCCTTGTCCCCTTCTACGTGTCCCTTCTGTTGGCTCTCCGGACACTGGACCAGGACGGTCGCAGGCACAAACGACGACGACGACGATGATTCAGCGAAGTCAGTACAGACTGAGACACGGGTGGTCCGAGGGGGTAGGGACCCTGAGAGGTCCGTTCTTGTGATCTCACCCAACGGTAAAGGAAGAGGTTACGTACTTTCACTTTTCACTTTCACTTCAGCGAGTCAGCACAGGCTGATCATCGTTGGGGTGCCTGATGTCGGGTGGTCCGAGGAGACAGGTACCCTAAAAGGTCCGTTCTCATGATCTCTCCCCACGGTAACGGAAGAGGGGTACAAACGATCATTACGAGAAAAGTGTGAATCGAATTCCGGGAACCGGACCTGGTCCCATCCCAGAACTTCTTCTCTATTTTGATCTTGCCTTTTCCACCATCCTCCGAGAAGGGGTGGATGGAGAGGTCGGTCACATACAGGACTGAATACGTGTGACGATGTACTGCCAAGATACACCCAAGAGGGTTTCGTGGGGGAGGAGGGTGAAGATCACACGTGAGACGGCGAGATAGAGTCTCTGGGAAGGGGAGCAGTAACCCGACCATTCAGAGGATTAAAAGACTAACTGATTTCATAGACGGAGACACTCCGGGAGTTAAGTAGGAGTCACGGAATATATATAATTCCATTGTAAATGTCCTGTGGACACAAATATCGTCGGTCTTGAATCTTCGTTGATTTAGGAATGATTTTATAAGTCGCAATTTTTCCTTTTTTTAGGACTGGATACCTATTTGGAACCACTGTAGAACGATTTACTTTAGTCGATCTGTGTTTTCCTCAATTATGAGACTAAGGTGAATACACTCCAAGGATCACATCAGTTTAAGTTCTTATGACCTTCATCTTACCACCAGAGGTCCCTGACCCTCTCCCCCCTACCCCTCAACAAACAAATTACCCATTCTTAAAGTCAAAATACTCCGTCTTTTTAAGACCTCGAACCAACGTGTTGTTACACTTACAAGACTTGTGGTTTGACAGGTGAATTTTTACCAATTCATCAATTTAAAATACAATATACTTCAAATAGCATTAATTTATTTCCTATCGTGGATACCGTGGGGTGAGGTCATGAGAACGGACCTTTTAGGGTACCTGTCTCCTCGGACCTTCCGACGCCAGGTACCCCAGCGACTCCCAACCTGTACTGACTCACTGAAGTAAAAGTGAAAAGTGAAAGTACGTAACCTCTTCCTTTACCGTTGGGTGAGGTAACAAGAACGGACTTCTTGACGTCCCTGCCCCCTCGGACCACCCGACGACAGATACCCCAGCGTGTCTCAACCTATGTTGACTTCACTGAATCGTCGTTGTACCGTACGAAACATCAAACCCCAGACATAGAGTGTCATGGAACTCCGAAAAATTTTAGTCCCTCGTGGAGTGAAAGTAGAGACAAAGGGTTTTTCACCGAAAGACGTCCCATGTGTCTCCCACGACTCCCTAACGACCGACACTCCCACTCACTCATTGTGTGTCCACACTCGTTGGTCCTTGGTTTCGTATGTGTACTGTCGACTCCCTTGTTGACTTCTTTCTTGACGAGAAATTTTGAGAAAGATGGTGTCTGGATAGATCACCTGATATCGAATTACATACATTAAATTACATATCATTGAATTACTTACTTTAGGAACTCTGTACTTTTATTTATAAGTTGAATAATGGGTTTACTATGGGTCCGTCGTCGAAGTCAAACAGTTCACCGTTTTCGAGGGAGGATTAATAAAGGCCAAGGTGACATTCAGTTCTTCCACTTGACGACACAGTCCTTTTGTAAGTGGTGTCGAGAACTATGTCAGGGTAGGGACTCTGCGGACATCCACTACAATCGAATGAGAGTTACACAGACAGTCTAAAGGACAACATTTATATTAAGACAATTGAACGTGAACAGAATTTAAAAGGGTATTTTTTAGTACTTGATACTTAATAGATTCTTTGAGATATCATGTTGAATCCTCGTATTCTCTAAGAATAAACAGGAAGAATTTTAGACGTTTAGTATCCTAATAACTCTAATATTTTACAAACTCCCGTTTTACTTAAACCTCTGACTTAATTATTGACGTCATTGAACTAAAAACTAGACACAGAGCTAAGTGGGTTTCATAGTGGTAATCGAAGTAAAGAGACAAACTTCTACTATGGGTCCGTCACCTAAGTACTTCACTAAAGTGAGGTGGACACATGTAGGGTTCAAGGGAGAGATAAGTACACAGGGTCGGGGACAATCAGATTCTTTCGGGAAAACAAAACCTAAACTGACTCTCTCCGACGACAACTCATCCCCTTGTTCCCTCCCTCGGTCGGATTGTCTTTTCATCTTCAGTGAGTCAGTACAGGTTAAGAAACACTGGAGTACCTGAAAGCGGACGGTCAGAGGAGTCAGGTACTTTAAAAGGTCCATTCCTATGACCTAACCCAACGGTAAAAGAAGTGGTCCCCTAGAAGAACTCGGTCCGTAACTTGCACCCAGAGAACGTAATGTCCGTCTAAGAAATGACAGACTCGGTGTTCCCTTCGGGTCGGATCGTCTTTACCCCGAAATAACAGAAAAACAGTAACGGAGACAACAGAGTTAAGTACCCTCAATCTCATTTCCCCTTTTAGATACCCTATGTTTATCCTAAGCTTAAGTACCTTATTTATCGGTCATTTTTATTCTGGGTTTTACTCTATTTACCGTGGGATCCGAAAGACCAATGAGTCCTTCACCGGTGTCCTGACCTTTTCTAATCAAAAGTCAGGTTAGAGTTTCTTTCCGTTACGGTTTCTTACAAGTTTGATGGCGTGTTAACGTGAGTAGAGTGTGCCATCTTTTCATTACGAGTTTTAAGAGGTTCGGTCCGAAGTTATCATGTACTTGGCTCTTGAAGGTCTACAAGTTCGACCTAAAATTTTTCCGTCTCCTTGTTCTCTAGTTTGACGGTTGTAGGCGACCTAGTAGTTTTTTCGTTCTCTCAAGGTCTTTTTATAGATGGAGACGAAATAACTGACGGTTTCGGAAACTGACACACCTAGTGTTGTTTGACGTTTTAAGAATTTCTCTACCATTGTGGTCTCCTGAACTGGACGGCGGGTTCTTTAGACATACGTCCAGTTCTTCATTGTCAATCTCGACCTGTACCTTGTGTCTGACCAAGATTCAGTCCTTTCCTTATGCAGTTCCGACATATAACAGTGGGACGAATAAATTGAATATAAGTCTCATGTAGTACGCCCCTTACGACCTAACCTACTTCGTGTTCGACCTTAGTTCTAACGCCCCTCTTTATAGTCATTGGAGTCTATACGTCTACTGTGGTGGGAATACCGTCTTTCACTTCTTCTTGTTTTCTCGAAGAACTATTTTCACATTCTCCTCTCACTTTTTCAACCGAATTTTGAGGTGTAAGTCTTTTACTTCTAGTACCGTAGACCAGCGTAGAGAAGTACCGTTTATCTACCCCTTTGTTACTTTTGTCACTCTCTGAAATAAAACTCCCCGAGGTTTTAGTGACGTCTACCACTGACGTCGGTACTTTATTTGAGAAGGTTGAGAATGAGAAACCTTCTTTTCGATACTCGTTGGATCTGTCGTATAATTTTTCGTCTCTGTAATGAAACGGTTGTTTCCAGGTAGATCAGTTTCGATACCAAAAAGGTCACCAGTACATACCTACACTCTCAACATGATATTTCTTTCGACTCGTGGCTTCTTAACCATGAAAAGTTGACACCACAATCTCTTCTTCTGAGAACTCTCAGGGAACCTGACGTTCCGTAAGGTTGGTCAGTTAAGATTTCCTTTAGTCAGGACTGATAAGTAACCTTCCTGACTACGACTTCGACTTTGAGGTTATAAAACCGGTGGACTACACTTCTTAACTGAGTAATCTTTTGTGGGACTACGACCCTTTCTAACTTCCGTCCTCCTCTTCCCCTGTTGTCTTCTACTCTAAGAACCTACCATAGTGACTGAGTTACCTGTACTCAAACACATTTGAGGCCTTCAACAGTTACCTGTATCTTCGGACCGCACGACGTCAGGTACCCCAGTGTTTCTCAACCTGTACTGACTCACTGACTTGACTTGACTTGTCCCGATCTACTGTACTAGAAGTAAAAAATTATAAATCAAAATTCGGTAGAGAAAGTGAAATCACAGTGATGGACTATTTCGGAATCTACTACCGATCGTAAGAAAATCTTTATTTAATAAACTTTTAATTCCATACTTGTAAAAAAATTAATGTATTACGATAACACATGAAGTATTCGATGTTATATCATCTTTGTATTGAATTTTTTTTACTAAAATAAATAAAAACCGATATGACCAAGAAACAACGACGAGTCCGAAAAAGAGATCAACGTCACTCGTCCCCGATAAAAGGTCAACGTCACGTGTCGGAAGAGTACCGTCTCCGAAGAGAACATAACAGAGGGACCGAAATCCGGTACACCCGAAGTCAGCGACACCATGTGTCCGAATCAACGAGACGTAGTATACCCAAGAAAGACGTAGTCCCTAGTTTGGACACGGGGACTCGGTGGTCCTTTCGGGGATTTGTATAGAAAATAAACGTTTCTCTTTGTTTTTTCAAGTATATTGAAGGAAAAACACACACTATAAGTACAATAAATCCACACACACACACGAGTCAGCGAACTAGTACAGACTGAGAAACACTGGAACACCTGACATCGAGTGATCCGAGGAGACAGGTACCTTAAAAGGTCCGTCCTTTGACCTGTCCCAAAGGTAAAGGAAGAGGTCCCTTAAAAGGGTTGGGTCCTTAGTTTAGACGTAAAGGACGTAACCGTCCGCCTAAGAAATGACGACACGGTGGACCTTTTGGGGCTAATAACTCCACCAGACCTTGGTTTAGGTTTTATAGAAACTCCGGACGGACATGTGTCTTCTAGTCAAGTCAAGTCAACGAGTCAACACAGACTGAGACGCTGGGGTACCTAACGTCGTGGGTTCCGAAGGGACAGGTAGTGGTTAAGGACCTCGAATGAGTTTGAGGACAGGTAGCTCTACCACTACGGTAGTTTGGTCCTGTGTCTTGTATCCTCGGTGTATATATGTGTGATGTTAGATGGATACACGTCTCTTACCGGGTAGACATAATACATTTAATCCCGAATTATATTTCATGTTTTACAAAATATCTGTAATATAATAGAAACATTCTATTTTAAACGATTTGGTGAAAAGAATGTAAATTAGAGATATTTCTATTCAAGAAAAAACTTTACAGTACTAACTAAAATGTCCGACAAAACTTTGAAAGTCAAGTCAAGTCAAGTCAACGAGTCAGTACAGGCTGAGAAACGTTGGAGTACTTAACGTCGTGCGGTCCGGAGGGACAGGTAGTGGTTGAGGGTCTCAAGTGTTTGCGTGTAGGTAGCTCAGCCACTATGGTAGGTCGGTAGAGTAGGAGACAGTAGGGGAAGAGGAGGACGGGGGTTAGGGAGGGTCGTAGTCTCAGAAAAGGTTACTCAGTTGAGAAGTGTACTCCACCGGTTTCATGACCTTAAAGGCGAAATCATAGTAAGGAAGGTTTCTTGTGGGTCCCGACTAGAGGAAATCTTACCTGACCAACCTAGAGGACGCCAGGTTCCCTGAGAGTTCTCAGAAGAGGTTGTGGTGTGAAATTTTTGTAGTTAAGAAGCCGCGAGTCGAAAGAAGTGTCAGATTAAGAGTGTAGGTATGTACTGGTGATCTTTTTGGTATCGGAACTGATCTGTCTGGAAACAACCATTTCATTACAGAGACGAAAAGTTACACGATAGATCCAAACTTTGAAATCTCCATAAGTTTACTTTTATATACTTTTCAACGTCCGTAAGACTAACGTCATGAGTCTTTCTAAATGAAGAAACAAATTTCGGTACTCAAAATTTAAAGCCGACTTAATTAAATGTTTACTACCTTTCGTACGGAAATGTGGGAGTAGTTAAGGTCTAAGGATTTATCTCTACTTTGGTAAAGAACCCTTCGAAGGAAGTCCCTTAAACGTCGACCCGTTCGAGTAACCATCGTTTCCGGTTAAAGCCGTATGTATAAACTTACGTCAAAATAAGGAGTGGTCGTAAAATGGACACAATATAACTAAGAAATTACAATAACAACATGAACAACATATCAACGATTCAACACAGACTGAGAAAACACTGGGGTACCTGACATATCGGGTGGTCCCGAGAAGACAGGTAGCTTAAGAGGTCCACTCTCATGACCTCACCCAACGATATGGGAAGAGGTCTACTAGAAAGGCTGGGTCACTAGCTTAGACTCAGAGGACGTGACCGATCATCTAAGGAATGGTGACTCGGTGGTCCTTTCGGGGCCAGAACAACAACCACGTGAATTAAAGAGAGACGAGACCAAAATTACTGATCATACTGTGAACTGTCCATAGAAAGGTTTCACGTTAACTTTCATAATTAAACAATTATTTTACAGAAAACTTCACGAGACTACTTTACAAGGTATATTTATCGTTTACAACAAACACAACTGCAACTAGAGTAATACACGTAAAACAGATGATCGGTGACAGAAAATTCTGTGACTCTAGACGTAAAATATAAAAATTCTACAAAGGAAAGTTCTATCTAATATTAATTCTATAAATTATAGCCCTTCACTAAATCAAAAAGATGGTTTCTTATTAAGGAGAATTTATTATGTGGGGACTCTTTCTCTCATGAACAAAAAAAAAAAAAATAAAATAAATAAAATTAACTTCCGATTAATGAAATGTCATAACATAACCAAAACGGTATGTGACTGTACTTAGATGGGGCCTATATGTACACAAGGGGTAGAACTTGGGGGGAGGGCGAAAGGAGGGGTATAGTGAACAAATACATATTACGAAGACTGAACTGAACAACTGTAGAGACATTTTAATCGGTGTATTAAGAGTTCCACTTTAATGAGCCCATCATCCTTACTTCGATTAAATTTTCGTCTGAAGAATTCCTGGTAAATCCTCTAACGATTTAAAAGTGACGGTCATCTAACAGCAGAAATTGAAGAACCTTGGTCACCCACAGAGTTGGTCCCTTATCAACAGTCACAGAGTTTAAAGACTGACGGCGTCAAACCTCCCACGAAGACCATAGATCACCCATCTTAAGTACCAATGACGTTGTAGGATCTTGTATGTCCCATCGCGGGGTAGGGAGTTGTTCCTTAATAGACCGGGTATTACAGTTGTCACGGTACCGACTCTTTGAATATACGAGGACAAATATATTCATTTGAAAATTTTAAGTAGAAGTTGTCAGTCCTAAAGAGGGTCCAAACAACGTAGGACAATTAGGAATTAGAGAGGACCTAGAAAAATGTCGAACCGTAACACCCTTCTTGTCCTCGACCTTTTTCAAGGGAGTAGCGACGTGAAAAATCTAACAGTCTTGGACTTCCAGCGTAAACCTAACTACTGTAGAACTGTCGGTTATAATCTGAATTGGCAAATGCCTTCCTTTACAGTAAACATGGAGTCCATACGTGTAATCTTGTAAAAGTGTACAAGAAAAATATTCCGTGGGTTCAAATGAACAAAAACTAACAAAAGAAGTTTAATGTACTTTCCTAACTAGGAAAAGCGGGAGTTACCTCGTATAAAAATCCTCGTCCATGAAAGTTGTCTGTGAAAGTAGTCTGAGGTCCAAAACAAAGAAACAAGTAAGTAATCAAAACAAACGTACACTAAATTCCTGAATGACTCTATCTAAAGACCTGAATCTGAAGGAGTCCAAGGTGTCAAAATAAGTACCTATTGGTGTATTAAGACTCTTGTTTTCTTATTCACCAAACAAATCGTGACCTCCCTAAGGATAGCCCTTTATACTTAAAATTCACAGAATGTCTACCTTAAAACGAGACCTTTGTTCCTGTAAAAAAGTTTCCCCTGATAGAGGGACCTCCCACAAAACACGTTGACACCCCGAAACTCTTAAAGTCCCATATATCTACGAAACCCCTCTGAAAATGTTAAACCGATAATCATTCATTGGAAGTGGTCCCTCAGTCATGTCTTTTCATTCCTTCTTATACCTTGAGTCTTAAGGTAGAGACACGTGGAGTCAAAAGAGAAAATGTTCCGTCGATCGTTATGTTTGGGGACCTCGATAACACTCCTGTTTTATCCCCTCACACTTCACGAAGTGTGTCTGGGTTTTGTATCTACGACACTCCCACCTCGCAACTTAACCGACAAAGAAGGACCTGAGACTCAGACAAAAGAAAAATAAGACAAAGAATTTCATACTGAAAGTCTCTAACAAGACCTCTGACCCAATATACGTGTCATCTTCACGGACAGAAAGGAACACCAAGTAGGTGAGTTGTATTAAGGTACTCATAAATGACTCGTTAATGACAGGAGGTCCATATATCGGTTCCCGCTGTATCCGGGACACAGGAATCGAAGGTAGGACGGGAAACGAAACTGTCTGAATGGTTAAAAAAGAAAACTCCAAAAAGCAAAACAAAACAAAACAAAACAAAACAAAAAATTGTGACATGTTAGTAGTTCCCTTCGAGTCCTTTTGTGTCTGTCGTCTTCTTTACTCTTTGTGTCTGTCCTCTCCTCTTTTTTTTTTTTTGTCCGTTTACACGAAGGACATATTACTCGAGACTTTACGGACAAATAATCCTTCACATATATTATACCATGGGTTTCCCTTCCTCTCACGCCTAAACTCAGAATACTGACTCATGTTGACAACGATGAGTGGGGACAGGAGATTTTATAGACCTTAATCATATTCATGAAAACTTTAGTTCTATCACAAAAGTCTGATGTGACTCTAATGTGGAGTGTGGGAAATTCTACAGATGATAGTTTTTTCTTTCTTTCTTTTTTTTTCACAACTATTCCAAAATCTCTTTAATCTAAGGACAAGTAGCGACTATCCTTACATTTTACCACGTCGGTGACACCTTTTGTTTAACCACTAACGAGTTTTCTAAATTTTTATCTTAATAGTATACTAGGTCGTTAAGAGAAAATTCTAAAGTCGGGTTTTCTTAACTTTCTTTCCAGAACTTCTCTATTAACTTCTTCAGAACTTCTCTACGTACAAGTTTCGTCTTAATAAGAATTATCAGGTTTCCACCTCCCTGGGTTCCCAGGTAACTGTCTATTTACCTATTCGTTTTAGATCATGTATATGTATGGTACCTCATGATAAGTCGGAATTTTTCCCTTTAAGACTGTGTACGACGACGACGACGATTCAGTGAAGTCAGCACAGGCTGAGACACGCTAGGGTATCTGTTCGTCGGGTACTCCGAGGGGGTAGGGACCCTAAGAGGTCCGTTCTTATGACCTCACCCAACGGTAAAGGAAGAGGTTACGTACTTTCACTTTTCACTTCAGTGAGTCATCACAGGTTGAGAGTCACTGGGGTACCTGACGCACGTCGGGTGGTCCGAGGGGGTAGGGACCCTAAGAGGTCCGTTCTTGTGACATCACCCAACGGTAACGGAAGAGCTAGACTGTGTACGATGTTGTGTCTATTTGGAACTCCTGTAACACGATTACTTTATTCGGTCAGTGTTCACTGTTTGTCACATACTAAGATGGTTATACTTCATGGATGTCATCAGTTAAGTACCTCTGTCCTTCATCTCACTACCAACGGTACTCGACGGTCCTCGTTCCTTACCCCTCAACAACAAATTACCCATGTCTCAAAGTGAAAACGTTCTACTTTTCTTAGGACACTGACCTACCATCACTAGGTCTAAGTGTTGTAACACTTACATAAATTATGGTGACTTGACACATGAATTTTTACCAATACGATCATTTAAAAGACACACAACTATAAAATGGTGTTAATTTTTAAAAAAAAGTTTCTATAGGAAAAGTCCTTTTTACCTTTCTTGAAAAATCGTACATTTTACGGACATAAATTTCTAAGGACGACCGATAATCTAAGTAATGAACAATGTCATCTTTTACTTTCTCAAATGTAATGGTACAAAAAATAAAACCTTACGCGGTTTACTCGAATCAAACGTCTTTGTTACCCACACAGACATTTTAGGAAAACATAGTAACCTACTTTCCTAAACATTTACACGAGGTGTAATAAAAATTACCTTTTCCAACACACCGACATATGTATTTTTGAGATATTTATTTCTTCAGTACCAACTACCAAGAACCGAGACGACCATTACAAACCTTTGTGTAGACTCGTTTCTAATTTGTAGGGAGTAGTGGTCCAAAACCAAGACAAGGTATTCAAAGGTGGGATGAAAACTCGTACAAGATACCCGAAAGGACCACCGAGTCTGTTATTTCTTAGAAAGACGTTACATCCTCTGGACCGAGGCTAGGGACCCAGTCATTGTAGGGGACTTCTTCCTTTACCGAAGAGTGAGATCATAAGAACGAACCTCACAAGGTACCCGTCTCCTCGGACGACCCGATGTCAGACTTAACCTGTACTGACCAAAGTGAAAGTAAATATATGTGTGAGGTTTTTTGTACGAATATTTTGTCACCATTTGAAAGATAGGTACAGTAATTACTAGTAGTTTATAAATAAAAAGGTGAAATATAGATAAACAGAGGTTCCACGTTACAACCAACTAATTTCACTCTTTTAGACCTCTCTTAAAAGTTGTACATTTTCAAGGATCCTTTATTAAGTCCTCCGTCGGTTCCCATCTTACAAATTCTCGTATCTGGTTCACAGTCACACTGGGTGTCAAAATAAGGACGAGACGGAGTATGTCAACACCCTGAAACTACTTCAGTGAGCCGAAAGTTCAAAGTCACAGAGGTAGGAATTTGGACTAGACGTTTAATGACGACGTGTTTATACAACACTTCTACATTGACCACTCCTTCGCAAGTACCGGGTACGAACCAAAAAACCTTTCGAGTCAGTCATCATTGATAACGATAAGGATATCTAACTCCGTGACCGGAAAACCCATAATCAGATGTATTCATTTTTCTCATTGTGTAAGACTTTACTGAAAAGATAAATTAAAGACAAATACAACAGTACCAGGGACCACTAAAAGAAATATAAATAAAAAACACTATATTTGGTTTAACAAATATATTTAAATTTCTCACAATCAACAAGTCAACACAGACCGAGAATCACTGACGTCTCTGACATCGAGCGTTCCGAGGAGACATCCAAAAATCTGCAAGCAATAAATGCTGGAGAGGGTGTGGAGAAAAGGGAACCCTCCTACACTGTTGGTGGGAATGCAAACTAGTACAGCCACTATGGAGAACAGTGTGGAGATTCCTTAAAAAATTGCAAATAGAACTACCTTATGACCCAGCAATCCCACTGCTGGGCATACACACCGAAGAAACCAGAATTGAAAGAGACACATGTACCCCAATGTTCATAGCAGCACTGTTTATAATAGCTAGGACATGGAAACAACCTAGATGTCCGGAAGAAGTGTCAGGTTGAGAGTGTAGGTATGTACTGGTGACCTTTTTGTTATTGGAACTGGTCTACCTGCAAACAACTGCTTCATTACAGAGACGAAAACTTATACGATAGATCTAACCAGTATTGAAAGGAAGGTTCCTCATTCGTAGAAAATTAAAGTACTGACTTTAGTGGTAGACGTCACTAAAACCTTTGGTCTTTTTATTTCAGTCGGTGACAAAGGTGACAAAGGGGTAGATAAACGGTACTTCACTACTCTGGTCTACGGTACTAGAATCAAAAGACTTACAACTCTTTTAATCTCTATGGTTCCAATGTAAAGGACGTTTCTACCCGAGTTATTTCCTGTCTTTACCATCCCTGGATTGTCTTCGTCTTCTATATTTCTTCTCCACCGTTCTTATGTGTTTTCTTGACATGTTTTTTCTAGAAGTACTGGTTCTATTAGTGTTACCACACTAGTGAGTGGATCTCGATCTGTAGGACCTTACACTTCAGTTCACCCGGAATCCTTCATAGTAATGCTTGTTTCGATCACCTCCACTACCTTAAGGTCACCTCGATAATGTTTAGGATTTTCTGCTACGACACTTTCACGACGTGAGTTATACGGTCGTTTACACCTTTTGAGTCGTCACCGGTGTCCTGATCTTTTCCAGTCAAAAGTAAGGTTAGGGTTTCTTTCCGTTACGGTTTCTTACGAGTTTTATGGTGTGTTAACGTGAGTAGAGTGTACGATCATTTCATTACGAGTTTTATGAGGTTCGGTCCGAAGTCGTTATGCACTTGACACTTGAAGGTCTACAAGTTCGACCAAAATCTTTTCCGTCTCCTTCGTCGCTACTTTAACAGTTGTAGGCGACCTAGTACCTTTTTCGTTCTCTCAAGGTCTTTTTGTAGATAAAGACGAAATAACTGATACGGTTTCGGAAACTGAGACACCTAGTGTTATTTGACACCTTTTAAGACTTTCTCTACCCTTATGGTCTGGTGGACTGGACGGAGAACTCTTTAGACATACGTCCAGTCCTTCGTTGTCAATCTTGACCTGTACCTTGTTATCTGACCAAGGTTTATCCTTTCCCTCATACAGTTCCGACATATAAAAGTGGGACGAATAAATTGAATGTACGTCTCATGTATTACTCTTTACGACTCGACCTCCTTCGTGTTCGACCTTAGTTCTAACGGTCCTCTTTATAGTCATTGGAGTCCAAACGTCTACTGTGGTGCGAATACCGTCTTTCATTTCTCCTTGATTTTTCGGAGAACTACTTTCACTTTCTCCTCTCGTTTTTTCAACTGAATTTCGAGTTGTAAGTACTTTGTTGATCTAGACGAAATATTAGTACAATCTAGATATCAAGGATAAGTAGGAGGTACAATGTTCACCACGTCCTCTTCCTTTATAGAGTAGGACCCTCTGCACCCTCATGATCCCTGGTAACAAGTTCACTCCCAGAAACCGAAGGACACCCTCTGTCAACTTCATCTCACTTTTACCTGAATAAGTCCCTCTGTGTGTGAGGTATCAGTCTTACAACTAGGAGAGTCTTCCGCTCTCCTGGGTCCAAAAAACAGCAGTACCTGACCCATTAAAATATACTATTACTCACCCTACTTGCAAGAACGATAAGGTCCCTTCCCTGTCCATAAAAGTTCTTGACTTCGTGACGTGTGAAAACTTTACCTCGTCCTGGGATACCAGGAACGGGGGGTGGGGGGTGGGGTACAGGAGGAGGACGGAAAACAAACGCCTTTTAGAAATCGGTTTCTTATTCAAATTAGAGTTTTCACTCTTGTACGTCTTCGTTTCCTTTTGTCAGTTTTCTCTGGTTTACTATTATTACATCAGTAATTCGTATCAGTTCCTGAAGAATTAAGGAAGAGTTCCCGATATCTAGGAACGACCCCAGGTCGGGGCCACCTATGTCCCATTAAGTTTCCCCTCTGTCTCACCCGCAGGATCCTTTTTTGAATAAATCAATGTCTATATATCTCTATAATCTTTGCCTATCACATCATCCTTTTAATCACCTCTTTTTCTCCGACTTATTGAACCAAATACACCTTATGGTTAGTGGTGGATGCATCCGGTGTCCGCAGAAAGGCAAGAGGGCTTCTTCTCCTCTGTGACTCCGGAGGGACCAGGCTAGAATCTTCGGGTCCGTCTTAATCGTCCGAACCACTCATGGGTGTAAGGTCTACCCTTAAGTCGGTCTTTTTGCCCCTCGTTCTTTCTTTGTTGTACCCCCTTAGTCAGAAAGGTCTTTGACTAGGATAAAGAAATAAAAAGTCCAAACAAATATATGAAAAACAATATGTATCCCTACTTATGTCGTCTGGACTGGGAACAGTGTTAGTCCACGAAGTATATTTTAATATGTTTCCAGAAGACCCAAAATGTAGTAGAATACCGGTTCTCCGGACGACTGTAAAATACCGTCAATTGGTCTTTTGACTAAAAAAGGTCCCCACTAAAAAAGAATTTGGTCCACGGTGAGAGGTTTATTTCAACGTAAGGATATCCCACTCCCACATCACCTAATGTTAGTTCTTTCCTTGAATGAATCGGATTCCAAATGTACTAATTAGAATTTCCAATTATGAATAAAAAGGATGTACGATCAATATAAGTAATATTCCCGTTCCTTATACCTCTAAATCGTCGTTTGTAATCGGGTTGTTTACTTTTGGGAAGTGGTTACAAGAGGAATTCTAGATAAATCAGAATTCTATTCACTATTTCAATGTAAAAATGTATCGTTCCTGTGACACCAAATATTGTTTCATGTCACTAGATATTGTTTTCTCTTTTAAATAATTGAGTTTTTCAGATCATAACGATTGTAGTTTTTGATGATATAAAGGAAAAGATATGAGGTTTATGTAACTAATTATATAAGGGTCCACGGATTCCTATACCTCCGGACCGCCGTTAGTAACTGAGTTGTTACTCTTTTCGGGATACGATTAATTCTGAAAGTTTTATGAGGTTTGAGAGACACGACAAATACCAGCTCTTCAACAGTGTGTTCGATCAGACAGTCGTCTCTCCAAACTGGACTCTGTGGGAACAGTGTGGGTCCCGTCCCTTAATCGTCATTAATAACCGTGCTGTTTACTCTTTTGGGAAGTGGTTATATTAAAGATTAGTTGGGTGATATGATATGATTAGTAGAAAATTGAAGAGTTTTCTCAGACATAAATCTTTCAAAATTTCGTAGAGCACGGAGAGTACCAACCCTCCGACATTTGTTAGTGTACACCGGCCTGCTTGGGCGAGTCCGTCCGATCTCTTGGAAGTCTCCTCAAACATTCAACTTTGTGATAACAGTGCGGATCCTTAAAAATGATTGACCTCGACGTTCGATTGAGGAAGAGGCTCTCTTTACCACTACCCCCTCTCGAGGGGTATTTCAGTCTCCACATCCACTCTCGTATTTTGTCTGAGACCAAAACCCCCATCTACGAACCCTTGTCCTCCAAAGGACTTCGAACTAGTGTGGAAACGCATACGGTTCGGAGAAAGGAGTACTGAAAACGGTACCCGCCTCAAGGAGTGCGACCGAGGGCCGTCTATGATAAGACTCGGTATAGGACACTCGACAGAATATCCATGACTTTTAGGGAGGTCCATTTTCTTTATGCACTACCGGTTTGACATCGTGACTGTATTCGACGGTGTCAGGACTCTTACCTGGAGCTCATTACCCTTGTTTAGTTGGGACTTTGACTTCTTATTGATATGAATTAGTTCTACTGTAATCAGTCTGTGGCTAATACTTAAAGTTTTACTGACGGTCACGACTGAGACGACAAAGACGTGCATTGGGAGAGGGAGACAGATATTTCCGAGAACAGGTAAGCAAGAGATCCCTCTCCCGTCAGTCGGAAACCAGTCCACGGGTGGGAGGAGGGGTGGTGTATGACCGTAGGTTTTATTTCATTTACAAGGAAAGATGGTTGGACCGGAGAACTAACCGAAAATTTACCACTCTTCGGACTGGGGGTGAAGCCATAGTGAAAAACAGACAGATACCAGTCGGAACCTTGATAGTGTCGTTGACAGTGTCACTCTCCCCTAACTTAAAATCAAAATATTTCTTCCACATTTTTCAATCTCTAGTCTCCGGTCTGGCATGAGTTGTGGTAGAACTAAAATCGACCAAGTTCGGTCAAAAACACCCCAGGATAAAAAGAGATGACACGGGGGAAGGAAGGACAGAGTGTTCGTATCTTTGTGATAAAGGTATCACTGTTCCGGCAGAATCGGACAGTAGACCCTCAGGTCTGGACCAAGAGACACATGGGACTACGGATACAGAAAGGGAACGGGTAAATTCGTCATGGTGCTACAGAAGGAGTTTGCTTCCCGTGGTGCCTGAGAGTGTATAAAGTCCTCGTTGTAGTTCGGGGTCGGTTCTCTCTCAATGGAATCCCCAAATTTTTTTTTTTTTTTTCTTCTTCTTCTTCTTCTTTTTGACTAACATAGTTATGGAAGGGAAAACCTAGAAGTCCGTATCTCTTCTTTAGCCAGAGAAAGAGAAGTAGTTCTAATAGAGGTATCCATTGTTTCCTTTGTCAGTAATTACCATTCCACCCCGGGAATTATAAGGTCCTCCGACTCGACTTTACTTTGGCAGTGATCGTTTCGGGTATTTGTTAAGGGACCCTCATTTTAATCTTAGACCTATTACTTTATTTCACAATGGAAAAAAGAGAGGGAAACACGACTCGGGTCAAAGTGAACGAGTGTCCCACAGAGTACGTCTTCAGAACGTCGGTCGGGAAGTCTGCTCTGAGGGACTAAGTTTTACCGAAGGGGTTGTGGAGTCGAGACTCCCGACACACGTCTCAGAGACACGGGTCGAGACACTAAGTTCTACCACCGGGTCCCCGGCACACGTCTATACGACGACGACGACGACGACGACGACGACGACGACGACGATTCAACGAAGTCAGCACAGACTGAGACACGCTGGAGTATCTGCCGTCGGGTGTTCCAAGGGGGCATGGACCCTAAGAGGTCCGTTCTTGTGACCTCACCCAACGGTAAAGGAAGAGGTTACGTACTTTTACTTTTCACTTTCACTTGAGCGAGCATCACAGGCTGAGGATCATTGGGGTACCTGATGTCGGATGGTCTGAGGAGGTAGGTACCCTAAAAGGTCCGTTCTCATGACCTCACCCAACGGTAACGGAAGAGGTCGTCTCGACGATTCGGGTCGTGACGCTAGTCCACGGTGTCCCTCGTGTCGACTCGGACAGGACACTCTTGGGTGGGTAGGGGGTCGACTGTCCTTAGTGTGTATCGTCAGGGTCCGCACGAAAATTCTCTTTCGGACAGGAGATGTCGTGTAAGGTACCTGTATTCGGTATGGACTGTCTCCCCGAAGGGTCCACCGAGTCGCCATCTCTTGGACGGACGGTCACGTCCTCTGAGCGTGACTAGGGACCCAGTCCGTCTAGAGGACCTCGACTCTAACCGTTGGGCGCGGTGATAAGAACAGACCCTTTAGGGTAATTGTCTCTCAGACCACCCGACATCAGGTACCCCAACGTTTCTCAGTCTGCACTGAGTCACTGACTCGTGTGTGTGTGGACCGTCTTCCTTGGAGGACCGGAAACCCCAGACTGACTCCTCCCGGCCAGTGTTTTGTCCTTCTTTAGTTTGGTAGCAACCAAAAGGACCGCCGAGTCTACCATTTCTTAGACGGACGTTACCTCTTCTGGGTCCAAACTAGGGACCTGACCCTTCTACGGGACCTCTTCCCTTACCGGAGGGTGAGGTCGTAAGAAGGGACCTCTGAAGGTACTTTAAGACCACCCACATATTAAACACCTCAGTGCTTCACAGTCTGTGTTGACTTGCTACATGTGAACAAGTGTGAGACCTCTACTTTCGTCGACGGTAAACCCTTCTTTACTCTATAAAACGGTGGTTGTCACCAAGAGTGAACCGGCTTCCCACCTTAGTGGACGCCGTAAAATTTTTCACAACTGAGGACGGAGGGGAGGGGGTTCTAAGACTAAATTGACTCTACTCCGAAGTCGTGACCCGAAAGTATCTTGAGAGGATATCGGTTTAAATGTTTAGTGACCGGAAACGGTATGACTGCTATATTTCTTCATATGGACCTATTCCTTTGTCCCATTTGTCTATCTCACTAAGACGTCTTCGTCCTCACACGCAAAGACACATTTCACACATCTACTCTGACCATAGACACTGGGAGAGTGGGGGACACTTAGGAAAGACCTGGGAGTGAGATGTCGGAAAGGTGTGACGAGTAGACCTGTGGACCTAAGACGACGGGAGACCACCACTAGCAAATCATACCGTGTCAACAGAGACCTCCAAAGTGTGTTCGGGGTGGAATCAAGTCGTGTTGGGAGACTCGTGGAGTGGGTGGAGTAGATGTGGAACATGTGTTTTTGCGTGTGAGGACGAGGACGTCTTAGTGAGATAGACAAATGACAAAGGAGTAGGTCCGTGTCAAGAAATATAGGAGTCATACACGAATCAAGTCGTGTTGGGATACTCGAATGACCCTCCCTTTAGGACCGTTGACATATGTGACTCGTCGAGCCGTCANATCAAGTCGTGTTGGGAGTGGAATCAAGTCGTGTTGGGAGACTCGTGGAGTGGGTGGAGTAGATGTGGGACATGTGTTTTTGCGTGTGAGGACGAGGACGTCTTAGTGAGATAGACAAATGACAAAGGAGTAGGTCCGTGTCAAGAAATATAGGAGTCATACACGAATCAAGTCGTGTTGGGATACTCGAATGACCCTCCCTTTAGGACCGTTGACATATGTGACTCGTCGAGCCGTCATTGAAGTCTCAACGAGGACCCGTCCCTTCGAGTCCACCGGTTCGTGTCCAGACCGTGTACGGACACTGACCTCGGAAGAACACGGACCCCAGACCCCACACACACACGAGTCGGCATTGTTGAGAAACCCTGGGGTACCTGTCTCCTACCCTAAAGGGTCCGTCCTTATGACCTCACCCGACGGTAAAGGAGGAGGTCCCCTAGAAGGGGAGAGACGTAGAGAATCCAGAGGACGTAACCGTCCGTCTATGAAATGGTGATCGCGGGGGACCCCCAAACTCCTTTAACCAGAATAGGAGGTCACTGTCCACGAAGGGGCCGAGTCACCATTTCTTAGGCGACGGTTACTTCCTCTGTGTCCTTAGCACTCGACCTAGGGACCCAGCCCTTCCGAGGGACCTCCTCCTTTACCGTTGGGCGAGGTCATAAGAACGGACCTCTTAGGGTACCTGTCTCTTCGGAGCACCCGATCTCAGTGTTCCAGCGTTTCTCAGCGCGTACTGACTCGTGTCGGTCACTGTTCACGGATACTATAGCTCGTAGACCTTCAAGTCTCTATATTCCATTACTCTCAGGGTTATTTGTCGTAGGCGGGGAATAAGACGAGACACACTGTCCCTCACAGAATTGATAGTGCAAATTAAAATTGCGTTCTAGCCTACTATAAATCCTAGGGGTAGAATGTCTGTTCTTTTGTTTGAGTGTCTCGATTTCCTGGAACTCGTTGCAGTAAGCTGAGGATTGACTGTCTACGTCGGAGACAGGGTCGAGGAGGGCACAGGGCCGTCCTGCTCCTGCAGAGGGACGGGTTTCTGGACGAGTCGTCGAAGTCGGACTAAGGGGTCCACCCAGGCACACCAGGGAGGTCTACGGGAGTCGGGGAAACGAGGATAACGGGAGGATAACGAGGAAGGAAGACGTCTCGTCGGGGGCTCTTGGGGTGCCAGCCGTCCTCCTGTGGGAACGGGGTAAGAACGTCGAAACGGGACGTCGGTCGAGGGACCCCACCCCAGTCAGGTCCAGCACTCCTCTTAAAACTCTCTTCGTCCTTCCACACTCAAGTACCAGCCGTGGAAGGAGACTGGTCCTTGGTCCAGTGGAAGGAGAGCGGGGAGCCCAGTCGAGGAGAGGTACGGAGGATAGGGAGGATAGGGTAATGTTCACGAGGACATCGAGACGACACCTAGTCTCAGTGGTCCCCTCCCCAATCTTACGTGTAAGGAGCCGAGGTCGGGTCTTCTAAGACTGGGTCACCCAGTGTGTTCGTCCCGGACCCTTAAACGTAAAAATAGTTTGTCGGATCACCTAACCCTACGTCCCACAGAGACTTGTGTGAAACTCTTCGTAAATTGTCTTGACGGTGAGTGTAGACACTCGGGGCTCATCTCTTACTTCGGGTAGGATATACAAATTTATAAATTTTCAGTATTTAGTTCGATTGTGTGACAGTGTAAACATTGGTGGACCGTACGACCCTAAGGACCTGGGACCTCAAACCTCGGTCTTCCGTCCTGTCGTTTTCCTCCCCGGCTGGGTCGGGGTCGGGATGGGGACAAGAAGGGTGGAGACCGAGACTGAGAGAAACACGGGACTCCTTAGACGACGAATTCTTTTCCGTGTATATGGGCCGGAAGTTCAGGTTCGAATCCGGTACGAGAAACACGGGTATTTGTCCACTTAGGACTGGGGGAGAGTCCGACCCTCTACCCGGGGTCCTCCCTCCGGACGTGACCGCGACCCTCGTCCCTACGATCCCAGGTCCACGAGTCTCGTACCGGACCTCCCCCGCTCCGAGGTCGACCGGTGTGGGGGACCAGGAGAGATCGTCGGACGTGGACCCGCCCAACACCCCTCCACGTTGGTGTTTTACTGGACTCGTCCCGGAGATTTGGTCGCGAAGAGTTAGACATGACAATCGTCATGAGTGGACCCCAGGTCTCTAAGACTCAGTCACCCAGACTCTGTCTCTGTTCTAAGGTACAAGATTGTCGGAAGGTCTCGTTTGACTGCGACGACCAGGTGTCCGGAGCGAATCTTGTCGTCTCGAGACCCCGTCCCACCCCTCTCAAAAGGACATTTCCTGGTCCTTCACATAAAGGTCCGAAACCCCCGGAATACCAGAGACGAGTCTTTTTGTAGATGAAGACGAAGTAACTGATGTGATTTCGGAAACACACCTAGTGTTGTTTGACCTTTTGAATTCCTCTACCCTCATGGTCTGGTTGAATTGGACAGAGGACTCCTTGGACATATACGTCCAGTTCTTCGTTGTCAATCTTTACCTGTACTTTGTTGACGGACCCAGTTTTAACCTTTTCCTCATACTGCTCCGACACATAACAGTGGAACGACTGAATTAAATATACGTTTTCTTACATACATATACATATTCCCTTAGTGACGACATGTCGTCTTTAATTGTGTTGTAACATTCAGTTGATGTAAATTTAATTAAAAATTTCTTTGTTCTTTTTTTTCGATTCCCAAAGCAATCCAAGTAATAATCATTACAAATGAGACCAATGAACGAATCAGACCACAAACGGTCTAAAAAGGTGAAATTTTTATATTAAGAAGGGATTTCTTAATTAGACTCTTCTATAAAACTCAGGTACTTTTACGGCACAGAGGGGGTTGGGGGTTTGCAAGTGACATATAAGTCGGTCACTACTTTAGACAGACTTAATAAATACTGTTACTACCGACGGTATACCATTAAAAGACAGTTAGACAAATCTAAACACACAACCGTAAGATACCGTTTTTTCTCGAAAGGGAAGGAGGATAGATAAAAAACAGAATAACCTTAGTTATATTTGAGTACCTAATTTTAAAAAAAATAACGACACTTTACATCCCAAATTTTTGGGCGTTAGGAGACAAATAGTAAGGAGTACTATAAAGATTACAGTATATTTCATGTGGATTCTCTGAGTAAGAAACAGATCAGACGTTTTACATTAAATTTTTTTAAAAAAGTGTATTACAAGAGGCCTTAATTTATACTAATCTAAAATCTAGTTTGTTTCCAAACCTTATGGGTTTCCGTGGATAACCCTACCTATGAACACTCGTACCAACGACTCACTTTCTCACTTAAATCAGTCTTAGTAGGTTACATTTGAAACACATTTTGTAAGAATCACACGGAATTGGAAAACGTTTCGACGAAACCCTACAACAAAAGTAGTGAGTCCATTCTCTTTGTGACCAAATTTTTGATCCACTACACACGAACCATTGTAAGTGGTAAACGAGCTACGAAGAGAAGTTTTTGTTTTGGTTACGGAAGAGCTCAGAGAAGAAATGCACCTAACATCTGGGAAGTCCGAATCGGTCACCTCCGAGGTCGGGATTCGGCTTCCGAATAGCTTTTCTCCCTTTCCACTGACGTGAGTGACCGAGGAAGATCGTGGTACGGACTTATTCACCTCACAGGAACTCGTCTTCAATGGATATAACTTCAATAAATTCATAATAATTTATCATTGTTAGGGTATACGAGTTCAAATCGACGTACATAAAAACAATACGTTAAAAGTCCATAGATACAAGTACAGAACCAAAATTAAGTCACAAAGGTAATTGAATATACTCGGAGTTCCTGTTCCAGTCAGAATTAATTGAAACGGAAATATGTCGGTGTGTCAGGGTCGTCGTATACACTATCTTGTCACCGACCACTACTTCCCGGATTGCCACTACTCTATCTGGACTTCGTCCAGGGTCTCCCAACCTCCACCCAGTAACAGGCCCAACAGTCCACTACCTACATAACACGACAAACTTCTAAAAAAAGAAACTCAAAAAAAAGGAAGAAAAAAAAAAAAAAACCACTGAAATGTACACTATCGAAACAGATAAACTTTAAGGGAAAGGACAGAGTGACACCTCTCTACAAGGAATAGGAAGATCCGGGACAAGGTCACGACGGTCCAGAGACTTCGAGAACGAGAGGAAAGGGTCACCTTAATTGTCGGACTAGAAAAGACGAACGGTCGTGAAGTAAGGATAAAATAGTGGCGTGTCTGTGACAGAAGGGTAATCTAAGTCATAGAAAAACTTTGGGGACGGGTTGACGCTGGAATCCACCTTTCAAACATGGACTGAGTGAAGTCCAGAAGGAGTCGGTCATGACGAACAAGAGGTTCAATGAGGAACTTAACCCGACTTTCCAACTGAAGGATCTCCAGAAACAGGGGTAAACGTGTAACTCTTCCTGGACGGACACTACAGTCGTGTCTTCTCGACATCCCTTAGTACCTAGGGACCAGGGAGGCACACGGGGGACGACGACGACGATTTCTTTCAACCGGACACCAGTGACTCCGAGTAGAGAGTGCAGACAGGGGAGTCCTCATTCTGGCGTCGACAGTGCCTACTGTCCTAGTCCTGGTACTCACTTCAATATTGACCGTAGTTTTGTTATTTTTACTTACGAACCCTTTTCAGTAAATATCTGGAATAATGGTCTGACTCTTCCATTCAAAAAATACATAGTGTGGTATAAAAACATGAGGGGGGTGGGGTAAAAATGACTGACTTTAATCTTCAGAATGGTGAAAAGGGTACTTCTACTCGAATTTATGATACTTAGGTGTGAAGTGTACACCGTCCACCCAATTCACCTTCTCTCCTCTACAGTAAAATTGGACGACAAGGTAAATGTTAGAAGAATTTCCGTTTTATACGAAGACTTCAGTTTGTCAGTTATTTGTGTACTTTTTTTACAAGTTGTAGTGAGAAATAATCTCTTTACGTTTAGTTTTGACGTTACTTCATAGTGGAGTGTGACCATCCTTACCGGTAGTTCTTTTGTAGATGTTTGTTATGGGAAAACGAGACACCACCCTCACGTTTAACCGTGTCGATAACACCTGTTGTCCTACCTCTAAGGAATCTTTTGATCCTTATTCAGATGTATACTGGGTCGGTAGGGTGATGACCCGTATACGGGACTCTTTTAGTCTTAAGTTTTTCTGTGTGCATGAAGTTACGAGTGACGTCGTGATAAATGTTATCGGTCCTGTACACGAAGGTCTTCCCGGTACCACGGACGGAGACAGACTACAGAACCACAGAGTGTGAAAACCCCATAGAATAAGAGAAGGGGGTGTTCAAGTACTCGAAGACCTCCTCTCCCCGACACAGAAAGACAGTAGTCACCCCTCGGGGCGGGTCCTGAACACCAATACTTACGAACAACTTACTTACAAGTTTGGGTCAGACTAACTGGGTGTCACAAATGTTCCCACTGTCCTTCGGAGACGAATCAACTTTCTCACTTCACCACTACTTCACACACCAGGACCACAGACCTGTCTCGGGAGCTCCACGTGACATAACAGGGAGGTACACTCCTGAACCTATAGTTATGAAGAAAATTTTGGATAAAACAAGAGAGAAAAGGTCCTTCCTTTAAAGGTTCTAAGACTTTTCAAGGATGGAATCCCCGTACTTAAAACGTAGTAAAAAACGACATTCGTTTTAGTACTAAAAACAGTGGAAGTAGTGGTTACTCGACGAACTGTTGGCCTAGTGTCGGTCGGTCCACAAACACCACCACTACGACAAGCTCCGAGACGCCAAGAGTTCATGGGAGATGAAGGGGTACCGGCAGCTCTTCCACAGTCTCCGACAGCAGTCGTAGGCTTCTTAGTTCCAAACCCCTGTTTATTGAAAAATTTCAATATCCGTCTAAAATGGATTTTATCGAGGAAATACACCATAGGGACACACGGTCAATCCATTCTAAATTGAGAGGGTCACGGTTTCGACCGTCAGAAGGGTCTTACGACGTCCAGGAGAGAAGAGAATAATCCATCTCACACAATGTCTATAGCACTCTGACCAAGAGTACATCCCCGTCATCATATACATTCATCGTATCGTGTCCCGAGATCACATCACCACGGACGTCTCACTGATTTTACAGATTTTCGTCCTCTTCGTAGTCTCACGTGGAGGACGCGACTGAGGTCCCTGGTCCGTCACTGGCACGTTAGGACCCCGTGTCCTCAGGAGAGACCCGGCCCTCCCCTCCTCGAACGACTCTCGAGGGACGACGAACCTGTCCTTCTCACCGGAGTCTAAGTGAATTAAGAGACAAGTTTTTACTCAAGAAAGGAGGCGTCTACAAAACGAACAACCACAGACTTGGACGGAAAACACAGACGGAAAAGTAGGGACCGGGGAAAAATAAATGACGCATTAGGAGAGAGATTGACGGGAGAAGAAAAGTTTAAACATTAAGGGTGATAATACACTTGGTTCTTGAAGGTGTACGTGTTCGACCTAAATATTTCCGAATCCTTGGTCTCTAGTTTAACGGTTGTAGGTGACCTAGTATCTTTTTCGTTCTATTAAGGTCTTTTCGTAGATGAAGAGGAAGTAACTTTTGTGATTTCAGAAACTGACATACCTAGTGTTCCTTGACACCTTTTAAGACTTTCTCTACCCTTATGGTCTGGTAGACTGGACAGAGGACTCTTTTGACATAAGTCCAGTTCTTTGTTGTCAATCTTGACAACGACTTTGTTCATTACCTCGTTTCTGACCAAAGTCTAACCATTTCCTCATGCAATTCCGACATATAACAGTGGAAGAGAGTTCCCAGCCAGTCATTTCTTAGACGGACGTTACGTCCTTTGGTCCCAAACTAGAGACACAACCTTTCTAGGGGACCTCTTTCCGGACCGTTGGGTGAGGTCACAAGAACGGACCTCTTAACGGTACCTGTCTCCGCGGACCTCCCGATGTTAGGTACCCCAGGGATTCTCAGCCTGTACTGGCTTCGTTGATTCGTGTCGTGTCGTGCAGTTCCGACAAATAACAGTGGAACGAATAAATTGAATATAAGTCTCATATAGTACACTTTACGGTCCGACCTACTACGAATTCGACCTTAGTTCTAACGGTCCTCTTTATAGCTATTGGAGTCTATACGTCTACTGTGGTGGGAATACCGTCTTTCACTTCTCCTTGATCTTTCGGACAACTAATTTCACTTTCTCCTCTCACTTTTTCAACCGAATTTCGAGTCGTAAGTCCTTTAATTCTAGTACCGTAGACCAGAGTAGTGAAGTAACGTTATATACCTTTTGTTACCTTCGTCAATGTTTAAAATAAAGGAACCCGAGGTTTTAGTGACGTCTCCCACTGACGTCGGTACTTTAATTTTCTGCCAACGATGAACCTTCTTTTCGACACTGTTTGGATCTGTCGTAATAATTTTTCGTCTCTGTAATGAAACGGCTGTTTTCAGGTATATCAGTTTCGATATTAAAAAGGTTATCATAACCTGTATACACTCTCAATTTGGTGTTTCTTCTGACTCATGGTTTATTAACTACGAAACCTTAACACCATGACCTCTTCTGAGAACTCTCAAGGAACCCGACGTTTCTAAAGTTTGGTCAGTTAGGATTTCCTTTAGTTAGGACTCATGAGTCACCTTCCTGACTACGACTTCGACTTCGAGGTTATGAACCGGTGGATTACGGTTCTCGACTGAGTGACCTTTTCTGAGACTACAAAAAACTTCTAACTTCCGTCCTCTTCCGTCGTTGTCTCCCACTCTACCAATCTATCGCAGTGACTGAGTTAGTCGTACTTAAACTCGTTTGAGAACGTCTATCACTTCCTGTCCCCTCGGACCGTACGACGTCAGGTGCCCCGACGTTTCTCAATCTGTGATGAACTACTGACTTGGTGTTGTTTACGTGATACAATATACTAAAATAACTATATATGGTACTCGACATTATCGTCATTGATAATAAGGTATACGATAAATTATACAAGACTACACTTGATTATGAAATTCATGTCAACCATTTTGTAATAAATCTAACATGTTTCCAAAAATAACGTTTAGGGTCCTTTCGTCAACAAAAAACAAACACGAAAGAAGGTGTCAAATTGTTAGACAAAAAACAAACAAAACAAAAGACATCTTAAAAGATAATGAACTACTCTATGGTCTTGAGGTGGGAGTCGTCGGTAGTCTACCACTTTCCTATCACCTGCACGTTCTACAGTGACGGAAAACCTTACTCCATTGTTCAGGAGTTAAGATCCTAGGACTGAAGATTGTCTGTTGACACTACACTTAAACGACCTCTTAAAAATCTAAAATACACACCACATTTAACACTGAACGAGTAAATGACTTTCATACAAAATTTTTAAGAGTTTTAAACCTGATTTCAACATAGATTACCTCTAATTCATATTTTAGTTGGATTCTGGAAACTGAATAACGAACGAGAGATAGAGTAAAAGTTCTCTCGAAAGTTTCATAATCGTGGAAAACTTGAATTTCATGTATGTAAACATTACAATCGTAAATATCCTTACCTGTCTGTTTTACGACGGCACCTTACCCAATTAACGTGTTGACCAACAATTTCTCCGAAACCCCTCAATCACATGTTCAATCGGAACTAATAGTCTAGTGTAATATTATGTATCTTACTCCGACACTAGACCTAAAACCGACTCCCAGGGGGTAGGACTCGAAGACCTACCAAGACCTGTGAAACCACCGTCGGTCCCCGTCCTCCTCTGTCGTCCACCCGTACTACTCGTGGTCACTAAGGGTCAATTTCCTGACGTGAACTACTGTTCAACTGTCTCAACAACTGTTCAACCACTGTTCAACCACCAAAGGTTATGAACCAAATAAACAATCAACGTCCGTTTCTCGTTTTTACTGGTCCGGACCAGAGTCCTTCGACAGTCATAGTGTGTGGGTCACGTCGGGGAAATGGTTGCCTTTACGAGGGGAGTGAGGTCCAAAGCACCAGGAGACACGAGGGGAGGACACAGTCACACCTAATCAGTCCTTTTGACTTGGGGTGGTACCCTCTCCCTCAAGGTACGTCCGTCAATCAATGCCTCCACTACTTTCTCCCTCCTTTTCAATCTTTCCCATCTTGTCACCACGTACTCTGTTGAGTCTCGAATCGTTTCCGTCCTTCGACGAGGGTGGGGTCCCGACCTCCTTGAGTCCCTCCGTCGCGGAGGTGGTCTCCCAGGTGGGAGGTCTCGTCTCGGGTCCTTGGCCCGACAGTCTCACCCCTGGTGTCTCGTGCGCAGGACTAACATCTGAGTGGGACAGAAGACACGGACACTGAGACACCACGGGGGACGTAGCACAAGTGGACGAAGACTGAGTCGTGGACGGAAGGGGTAGCAGTTGTGTCACCAAACAAGGGTCTATGTACTTTGGTGCAGGGACGTGGAAGACAGGTACCTTTGAGTGTGTGTCACGGACGGAACGGGACTACCAAAGAGGACGGAATTATATCATCTAAATAGAGGACGAACGACAAAGAGCCGTATTACGAGAACTTCGTATATATCTTTCGTGGTGATTTTAAGGTAGAATTTCCGGTGAGATACACTTACGATTGTGTATGAAATATACTGAGTAATCGTCTAAAAAAAAAGGTCATTTGTGTATCTAAATAAAATAGATAAATAAAAAACATCTAATTAAAATTTAGTCAAACTATATGTTACGTCTAACCAAGACGTCAAAAATCACTTGACTTTATTTTCATAGATATATGTTGTCACAGACGGACACGTTGTTTATAAACATTCCATTTGATTCCCTGAATAAACATGATGTCAGATACACTTTTTTTGTCTACTTTTTAGACTTTTCCAAAGATATATGGAATATCTCATTTTTTTTTAGTTTAATAATCATTGAGTTCCATGATTTGACGATTTCCTTCTCCTTGTTCCGACACTCCGAAAGGAACATTTGAGATTGAGGTATAATACCAAAACAATCTCGTCGTAAGTTTTAATGTCATCTCCGAAGTAGTCGATGTAAAAGTGTCTTTATCGATGTCACAATTGTAATGACACACCGTTCCACAAGGACAGATGGATTTACTGTTACTACGGAAACGTCGATTATAAATGGTGAAACCCTCTTACCTTTAAGATACATAAGAGTTGACTTAGAAGATAGAAGATCGTGAGTGATTTTTGATTATCAGTACCGTGAAAACACTCCATGGATCCAACAATGATGACTCCCTTTGTGTTTCTACATTCGGACGGAAAGGGGTCTTTGGAGACTTCGGTCTCTAAAATTTGTCAATTCCGGGAACTTTTGTGATCTCTATACATGTCTAAACGTTCCTTTTCTTTGAGATCGACATGGTCGTTCATTACTTCTTTCTCATTTAGAAGTAAAATACTTGGAAATTAATAGATTTACATTCCTTTGAACCGAATTCTTTACCTGTTTTCGTTAAACAGTAAAGAATGGTATTTTATAACTTTTGGTTCACGATTTAAGTTGGTGATATCTGATTTCTTTGGTTTTGTTTTTTTAGGAATCATTAACCTCGGAATTACTCGTTTTCGAGTAAAATTTAACTAAACTCGGGGACTTGATTAAGAGACACAGTTTCCGTCCCTTCTCCCTAGGGAGATTTGACCTTATTTGATCACGGAGTATTCCTTTGATTTCTTTACTTTCATACGTACAATAGTGTGGTGTCCTTAACTTTGACTATTTCCTACCCTCTCTTCTTTCTTTTTCATACTAGACGAATGGGTCCCGTTAGTAGCAATTTTTAGGTGTCATTAGACTGGTTGATTTAAAAAAAGACTTTAATGTGACGAGTGTGAATGACACAATTTTGAATTTTACTAACAGAGTAATTTCTCGTTTACTAAGATTTTGTTAAAGAAAGAACGGAGTATCTTCAATGAAAAGTTCTTTCGAACCACCTTTAGAAACTCCGTGTTGTCACAATCCTATTAAAAAATTTCATGTCTCCTTTTATTTTAATTTAGTTGAAATACGAAAAATAATCGGTATTCTTTTGAAAACCCACCAAGTTATCTACTTCCGAAAACTGAAACATATTGTAGCAAATTCAGTGAACCCAAAACTTATTTTATCCCTACAAAAGTTAATTTACGATTGTGAATTCATAGAATTTCGTCCAAAAAATGACGGGTGTAGCTGTCAATGTAGGAGTCTCCTTGAAAAGGGAAGAAATTACACTTTATAGCTTAGTGGTTTTAAAATCCAATTCAAATGGACAGCCCGACAGAAATTCCGTGACAAAAAATTAAAGAGTTTCTATATTCCACGAAACGTTCATACTTGTTATACGACGATATGAAATGATAAAAAGAACAAAGATACATCTTTCTTATTGACAATAATTCGTGTCCTAAAACGACATTCCGACGATTTAAATATTTAGGTAAGGTGAAACCTTTGCTATCGGGTTTAGGTGGACTAACTCCGACGAAGTCGTATAAGAAGAGTTAAGACAGCGATTTGATGTAGGACTCAAGCGTATTTTTATTGTGTCGAAAGTCCGAAATTTTACTGTTGTAAATTTGACGGTTCCCTCAGTACCCCAACAGACGTGTCCTGTCACAAAAGGTAATGAATGTCTCAGTGTCGACTGTACAGTTCTTGTCTCTTGGTTATTGTGTCGTTGTCAGTAAATTCCATTTTCTTCTGTGTTCCAAAGTACGTCTTACAAAATTTATAAGGGAACTCGTTTCACTAAATTGACTAAGAAGAAGTTCCCGCCCCGAGTATACCCTTGTCAATTTTCAGGATCTTATTGTAGAAGGTGCACCCTGTGTAACTTTCTTTTATAACACCAAAGTCAATCAATGTGAGGTCAGGAACAATTAAATCGTCCAGACAAAAGTGTCACATCATCAAAACAAAAAATCTAGACTTTTTAAATATCTCTTTCTTTTACTGCGAGACGTGTGGGTTCTGTTTCTGTAAAGGAGGTTTCTTTGACCTACGCAGTTTCCGTCTGAAACCGTGTCCAACCCTCCAGCCTCAATTTTCACCACAATCAACATGGACTGCACCAGCGACACCACCCTCGACTCCTCCCCTTCCGTCTCAGCACCAAAATCTTAACCAACCGCAACCAACCGTCACCCGTGTCTTGTCTTAAGTCGTGGACCGTTAGTGATTACAACTCAATAGACTTGTCATCGAAAATGGAAAGTAAGTCAGGTTTTCGTCCATCATAATCGTTGGAATCATAGTTTTATCCTTTGTGTCGACAACACCAAAGGGTCTAAAGACCACGACCTCTCCACGAGGAGTCCTCACCGCCATGACCCCAAGAGTACCACGACTCATTTCGGTTCGACATCAGTGCAGTCCCGGTCCCACTACGGGACTCGGTCAGTAGTGTGTCTCACGCCGGTCCGTCGGGCGTCGGGTCTCGTCACCCACCCTCTCGGACCTGTAACGTAAGAGACACGGCCACAAGTTCACCTGGACCCCGTGGGTTGCGACAGACAGAAAGACAGGGAACGTAGGAGGGTGGGGGTCACACACGTCCACAGGTGACTTAACGAAAACACAGTTTGATACGTCGTAAAATTTCACTTGATAGAACAAGAAAGTTCTCGAATTATTGTACCAGTGTCTGAAGACGCATTTAACGTGACATCAGGTCTTGTGGGACAGGATAACAGGACCGGAACGGATACCTTCCTGACACGGGGAACGACCCCAGTAATCATTAATCCCGACAGTCCAATCCAGTACCCACCGACAGTCCAATCCAGTACCCACTCTCTCGGGAGCCTCCCCTTCCCCTTCTGGGCCCAAAACCTCTCCTCGACTCAGACTTACTTCGGGGAAGACCCGACTCTCCGTCCTCTGTCTGCACTCGAGACATTGGACGAGGGGATCTGTCGGTCCACTCGTCCCCCCCTTCCAGAGTCCTTGGGTCCAGAGTAAGTACCTTACTACCCTGAACCAGAGCTAGAAATACGAAATTTTATTCACCAGGGTCCTGAAGAGACCACCAGGTCACCAACTCTTAGGTGGAAGGTCACGTCCCCCGCACCCAAGGTGGGGACCATTTCTTGATTCTAGAGTGTACGATACCTCACTAATTCGGGTGTGTGACGTTGTTTCTGGGTCTCGTCGGTTTTATTCTTTTTACCGAGACACCCCCCGGACGTCTAGAGTACCCTGGCCCTAAAGCTTGACACACGTGTCTCAGACCCGAGTCTACTATTAGGAACTCAGTCACAGGGGGTCGGACCTATTGGTCACCCCCTCCCCTGGGTCGTCGGAACCTGACAACACACGACGGGGGAAGACCAGTGACGTCTCGTCACGGCCTAGGACTTCGGACTTGTCCCTCCCTTGGGACAGACCGGGACTGTCTGTCTGCCAAGTTAAGTCAAGTCAGCGAGTTAACACAGGTCGAGAAATGCTGGGGCACCTGACGTCGTGTGGTCCGAAGGGACATGTAGTGGTTGAAGGTCTCGAATGAGTTTGAGTACAGGTAGCTCAGTCACTACGGTAGGTTGGTAGAGTAGGAGACAGTAGGGGGAAGAGGAGGGCGGAAGTTAGAAAGGGTCGTAGTCCCAGAAAAGTCTACTAAGTAAAGAAACGTAGTCCACCGGTTTGATAACCTCAAAGTCGAAGTCGTAGTCAGGAAGGTCACTTATAAGTCCCGACTAAAGGAAATCCTGCCTGACCAACCTAAAGGCACAACAGGTTCCCTGAGAGTTCTCAGAAGAGGTTGTGGTATCAAGTTTTCGTAGTTAAGAAACCACGAGTCGAAAGAAACATCAGGTTTAGAGTGTAGGTATGTACTGAGGACCTTTTTAGTATCGAAACTGATCTACCTGGAAACAACCATTTCATTATAGAGACGAAAAATTATACAACACATCCAACCAGTATCGAAAAGGAACTTCCTCGTTCGTAGAAAATTAAAGTACCGACGTCAGCGGTAGACGTCACTAAAACCTCGAGGTTTTTTATTTCAGACAGTGACAAAATTAACAAAGGGGTAGATAAACGGTACTTCACTACCCTGACCTACGGTACTAGAAACAAAAGACTTACAACTCAAAATTCGGTCGAAAAAGTGAGAGGAGAAAGTGAAAGTAGTTCTCCGAGAAATCCAGGAGAAGTGAAAGACGACTTTCCCACCATAGTAGACGTATAGACTCTAATAACTAAAAAGAGGGTCGTCAGAACTAAGGTCGAACAAGAGGTAGGTCGGACCGTAAAGGGAATTTTACTGTCTGATTCCCCGACGTTATCCTTCGACTACAAACATCCACCAAGTGATAAAACATCAGTATGACTCACTTTTCATCATTTCATCCTTAAGGTTCACAGTCCGTCCTTCTTTCCTCACCTCTTCGAATCTTTGATCGAATTTTTTATAAAGAACACATAATTTTAGATCGAAGAACAATAATTAAACAGTAAGGGGTTTAGACTTTGATCAAAAAAAACACATACTACTTTTTAGTAACAGTAATAAAATCATACACTTACAACATATTAGTCAAGCCACGAAAGGTCTTTTATAAAAGTCAAACTTCTAATAGATCTGAAAATTAGGTCTGAGACACGAAAATCAGAAATCCCGTAAAATGAATTAGTACACATTGGTGATAAAAAAAAAGAACTGTGTGTTCAATGACCGTTAAAATAATTGTAAAACTTATACATTTGTCTGTGCCTGTGTGTGGGAATTCAGATGGTCCTTAGGTTGGACACTAACCGAACTACTCATGAAACAAAAAGAGGGAGTGTAACGAGAACGCACATGGAAGTACAAAATACAAAAAGAATATCATGTTCATGAAATAACCAGGATAAATCGGCCCTGTCCATTACGTACATTCTGTATCCTTTAACTCCGAAATAGTGAAATAGGGTATTACAGTATTAATTAAAGAAATAAGGGGTTAACAACAACACAAACACGATGTCATCAAGTCAAGTCAAGTCAGCGAGTCAGCACAGACTGAGAAACGCTGGGGTACTTAACGTCGTGCGGTCCGGAGGGAGAGGTAGTGGTTGAGGACCTCAAGTGAGTCTGAGTGTAGGTAGCTCAGTCACTACGGACAATGAATATTCTTAATTAAATGGTTCTCACTGAAGAAGTATATTTCAAGGGGAAACGAACGACTCGTAATGACTCCAAGTAAGATATACCTTACTTTTACCTCTGTAAACACCTCTAAAGTTTAATAAATAACTTCCCGGTCCGTGTGGTCCATGAATACGACGGTGGAACACCTAATTACTCTATCTGTCAATTTTGGTTCCCAGTACTATTTTTGAACTTTTCCTTCACAATCAGAAAGTCAGTACAGGCTGAGAAACGCTGGGGTACCTGACATCGGACGGTCAGAGGAGACAGGTACTATAAAAGGTCCGTTCTTATGACCTCATCCAAAGGTAAGAGAAGAGGTCCCCTAGAAGGACTGGGTCCCTAGCTTTGAGCATAGAGGATGTAACGTCCGTCTAAGAAATGGCAGACTCGGTGTACTAATTTTTGGAGGGTGTGACTTATAACATAATTCATGTAATAAAAATTATTTGATCGTACGTAGGAAGTCAAACGTGAAGTCCGTCCATGGAACAGTAGAGACGATAAATTTTAGACACCCACAGATCTCGACACAGACCTTTAGACCATTCTCTTCCTCGGAAGGATTTCCGTCGATTTTGAAGAAGTTGTGGGGTTTCTCTCCTACCTACTTTTCCGGAGAACCCGTGTCATATAACTTTATCCTTCCTCTTTTTACAACCAATTACAATCGTATAGTTATTGATAATGTAATAAAAGAGATAAAAGATTTCATTCCATACACAATGAAATAACTTTACCCATGTAAAAATATTTGAAATTAAACGTCCTTAGTCTTTGGGGTTGAGATGTTCCGGAAAGGAAATGACAGTCTGGGCCACTTGACAATCGACACCAACCTGGACACCCTCGTCCTTTCCATTCAACACTACGGGAACTACGTTGTGGTATCGGGGACAACTTAAGAGCTCACCTCGGGTCTCGACTCCCACTGTGTCAAACTTACATAGATCTTACCGTAAAGAGATCCACACAAGGTACGTTATAATCAAAACACTCTTCCAAAGCACCGGTGTATTTGGACCTATTTACGTGTGACACGAAAGGAAGAACCACGAAATGTAACGTGTCAACCCTTGACCACAGTCCTTAAGCCTGCAGAGTCACTTCCTCTAGTAGATACACCGTCGACAAGTCCAACCTACCTCTGTTACCCCCGAAGAAAAACAGTGTCACCGGGGAGGTCCTTAAGACTTCCACCATTTCCGAGAAGATCCTTCGATACTCGTAAAGGAATGCACTGAACTGAACCAGGGTAGTCACGTGCACGTCACTTCCACGTCGGTGCACGACCTCTATTTCCATGTCTGAAATAGGACTGAGAGACGGAAAGTCTCCGTTGGACCAAGGCCCCGTTCTATCTATGTGTCCGTCTAATAAAGTCGGGTCACACCACTCGTGAGACTCCCACACCTGTACCTATGCAGTAAAGAGACACAATGTTCTCTACACTTCCCGCACATATCCACGAGAATCACAGGACACAAGACATGTTGTCTTACGTCTTTGGATTTACACCTCATACATGTGCTCTCCCACTACTAAAGGAGGTACTTCCCGAAATTTTTAAAAATAAAAAATTTTTAACCTCTTATTAGTGAAATGTTATAACACAACCAAAGACGGTATGTAGTTGTACTTACTTGTCGGTATCCATATGTCTACAAAGGAGAAAGAACTTAGAGAAAGGATGGAGAGTGGGACAGGATGGTGGGATCCAACAACGTCTCGTGTCCTAAACTCGAGGGACCCGTGCTACCTGAAAATAAGAAGTTTATGTTGATCGAGTCTCAAGAAAATTTATTATTAGAAACCTATATAAGAAGTGCATATCGAATTTTCTTGAAAATTTTATATAAAATTTTAAATAAACCAACATAACCCAGAACCAACGTCACACACCCCAGAGATTAACACCGTACACCCGACCCAACGGGACCCCGTACACCCTAGAATCAAGGGACTGGTCCCCTGGTCCCTAGATTAGTCTTGAAGACAGTGACCTTCCACCTAAGAAGAAAAAAGAAAAAAAAAAAAAGTCACAAATATGAGACTTACATCAATGATAACAAAATTTGAAAAATAAAACATAACCCATCATCGGTTAATTGTTACAAGACTATCAAAGTCCACTTGTCACTTCTCACATACAGTCGGTATACATGTGTACGTCGGTAAGAGGGGGTTTAAGGGGAGCGTAGGTCCGACGGCGTATTGTGACTTGTCTCAAGGTACTGGCTATCTCATCCAGGGACAACCAATAGGTAAAGTTTATATCGTCACACATGGACCGGTGGGACCTGAGGGTCTGACAGGGAAGACGGGTAGGACCTTCCACCTAAGAATTGGTAAACTGGTGGTCCCTTTAGGGGTGTATCGAAAAAAAGAACAACAACGTTTCATGTAAATTACTACTATTGAAATATATTAAATGAAGGATATAAACTACAATGTTTGAAATCCCAGAAACTCTATCCCTCCTAGGAACATACATTGACCGTATTTGGGGGTTTAAACTCGAGACAATTAACGAAGACACTAAAGGAAAAAAAACAAGGGTGTTTCCGGACAACACACGGAAGATGTTTACGTAGGTTATTTACCTCTTTATTTGATCCTATTTTCGACATCTAAGAATATTAGATGTGTAAAAAGTATGTTCTACGTAAAAAAAGTCTCCGAGGAATATTCCTGAAAGGTAACCTTATCCGTCCAGGGACAACGACCAATGGACAAATACAACACTTGTTGAAGAAGAGGTGTCGGGACGTACTTAGGGCCCTAAACACTCCGTCTGTTGTCGACAACACTTTGCACAGTTGAAAGAGAAGGGATTGGGTGACGTTTCTCGATGGTGCCGCCGGTACCAAGAAACGAGGAGGGGAGGGGTGTATCAAAAAATTCTTGTTCATAAACAGTTCTTTGTCTATGGTCTACGTTCTTGTTGACGTAATTTGTAGTCTTTGTCTTTCATGTGTAGTACGACCAGAAGAGACGATCACTTCCTACAATCTGTAAGAATCAGAAACGACTCATCTCGTGAAGTAAACCCCCTTTGAGACCGTCCCACCTAACAATGTCATAATTATGAGGAATAGTTGGAAATCAGATGTAACTGGTTCTCACGACAAAAGGTAAAAAATGACATTGAAGGTCTCGACATGAAATAGGACAAGACTATAGTAACTAGTTCGTGGTCCCACCCCAGTCGACACGACACCCCGCACAAGGCAGGACTCACGACGGACAAGTGGACACACACAACGACAGACAAAGTCAGCAGTGACAATTCACGAGACGACCCTCTCGACGGGGGCTCGGTCCCCTTCCAGTCGCACGTGCCCTCCTAGCGCATACAAAGAGTCGTCGGGACCAACAAAGGTCCTTGACACTCCTCATTGTAAAATAAACCCTTCTTTATACTTTTTCTGGCTATACTTTTTCATTATTCCCGAACACGAAACCTTCTCCACTCATTACTGAGAACTCAACGTACATGAGTCTAAAGTTTATTACTATTATAACCAAATTGGAGATTCTAAACAACTTTCAAGAAAAATAAACTAAAACTTTCCAGAAAATAAACAACGAAATTCGACCTGAAGACTCATTCATACGTCAGTATATACAACAACAAAATTAAGATCACACCATTACTACCAGTGTCTTACGGAAACAAAGTAAACCACTTCAAAGTAAGTGAAAATCTAAGAAAAAAATTACCTGTTAATTGTTGTTGAACATCCTTATCTCTCGTGACACATTACTTGGGAGTACAAGGGTGCGGGCCCAAGTCGGTCCCAGCCGACCACCGGTCAGAACGACCCAGAAATGGAGACGGGACACGGTGGGGTCGTGGGTTGTAGTGTAGGATAGGGGACCATAAGGTTTCGACTAGGATCTGGAGTCCAATCAAGTAGACATCTGTAACAACAAGTCAGTGATTCAGGACAGGTTGAGAAAAACTGGGGCACCTCGTGTCGTGCGGTCCGAAGGGACAGGAAGTGGTAGAGGACCTCGAACGAGTTTGAGTACAGGTGGTTCAACCACTACGGTAGGTTGGTAGAGTAAGAGACAGTAGGGGAAGAGGAGGACGGGAGTCACAAAAGGTCACAGTCCCAGAAAAGGTTACTCAACCGTCAAGCATGTTCACCGGTTTAATAACCTCGAAGTCGAAATCGTAGTCAGAAAGGTCACTTATAAGTCCCAACTAAAGGAAATCCTAGCTGACCAAATTAGAGGAACGTCAGGTTCCCTGAGAGTTCTCTGAAGAGATCTTGTTATTAAGTTTTCATAGTTAAGAAACCGTGAGTCGGAAGAAATACCAGGTCGAGATTGTAAGTATGTGCTCATGACCTTTTTAGTATCGAAACTGACATACCTGGGAACAGTCGTTTCACTACAGAGACGAAAAATTATACGACAGATCCAACCAGCATCGAAAAGAAGGTTTTCTCGTTCGTAGAAAATTAAAGTACCCACGTCAATGGTAGACGTCACTCAAAAAAAAGTAGACGTCACTAAAAACTCGCGTTCTTTTATGTTAGACAGTGACAAAGGTGGAAAAGGGGTAGATAAACGGTCCTCCATTACCCTGGTCTACGGTGTATTTAGTTGTCATTTGTATAAGACAATGGTATTCGTTATATTTTACATTGTAAACTGACATATAATAGAAATTGGTGAAATTTTTAGAAATTTCTTAAAATATTTTTCGAAAATTACTAAAATTTTTTAAAATATTTTTCGAAAATTACTAAAATTTTTGAAAATCCGTAATGTATTTCCATAGTACGACTATTTAAGATCAAACTATAAAAGGGTGTATCAAGCGAACTAGAATGTTTGGGGAGAACCTACGGATTTTCAAACATGAAAGTAGAATATAAATGTGTAAGGACGGTTGAACCTGTAAAAGAAAAGTCCAACGGAATTGTTAGTATCCTATTATTCAATTGACTAGTAAGACACAGATCCATATCTCCGGAAACTCTGAACTCAATAAAATCACAACGGAAGTAAAGTTTATATTAGAAGCCAGTGGTGGACCCGTCGCACTACACTTTCTCGTTTTCCGATACTTGACCAAGTTTTCCTGTAGTAGACCAAGTCTAAGGTCGAGAAGACAAATTGTCAACTGGTAGGAGTCTGGTCACTATACTGGAGTGAATCATTTAAACGAGTAGACACTTCACCCCGGTCCTGAAGGACACTCGAACAACACTTCTAATCTCTATTAGTCGTAGTCCCAGGTCGGGTCTCGAACCACGTGTCTAGAATGGTGGGGGTGGGGACGGTCCTCGACTCTCTTCGGTACATGTCTACTACTTCGTCTTATTCTACCAGGAAGTACTCTCTACCCTCCACATTTGTCTCGGAATCCTTGAGTCGTCCATCCCTACTCAGGTCCTACCAAGGTACCCTCTCCTATGAACCCTACTCGGACCCCTTTGCCCGTCCTATAACTGTCCGGTACTCTCCTCCCCGCTAAGGTGCACCTTCTTTTCGACACTTCCTTCCTCCCAACGACGACGAGTTGAGAGCTCAGGTCGGGAGGAGACGGTCCCGGAGTGCAGGCCGGGTGTAAATGGTAAAGTCGTCAGACGAGGGACCACGAAGATGACATTGAGAGGTGGTAGGGACTTCCCGGGAACTACACGAAGACCTGCCTACCGTAGTTTGGTCGTAGTGGTAAAGGATCAAACGGAGATCACACACACAGACGACAAGTCCCTCTTAACCCCTTTGAATTGAATTTCCTTTTATTGTACTTATTCTTATGGAAAGACAGTCACCCCCCTTAACATCAGATATGAGAAGTCTGAAAAGGGAAATTGGATTAGTCTTTTATCACCGACCCTTTAATCGTCCTGAACCTAAAATAAAGCTTAGGACACTTTACAAAAAGGGTAAACCCCGACCAGGTATTTATTACCAGTCTCAGTTGTTGTGCGAGTGTCATGACGATGTTCTGAACCTCTCTCGAACAAAGAACACGGGGTTGACACGACTCACTTACTCACCTAAATCCACGGAAAAGATCTTGTACCAATTCTAACGACACGATACTACACAATGATAAAACTCTTTGTTTTACTTTGTTGTATCTTAGTTTCGTATTTTCGATTCACCTTGTCAAACGTTCCTGAAGTTGTCACTTTGTTTCCGGTTGTTGAGACACAAATACACACACACGCACACGCTCTTGGACAGAATTTTACCGAGTGACAACAAGTACTTTTGGTTTCGTTCACACACACACACACACCGACCCTTAGACAGAATTTTACCGAGTGACAACAAGTACTTTTGGATTCGTTCCCTACCATTAATGAAGACTCGAGTCGTTTCTTTCTTCCACCTTTTAATACTTAAAAGTACTGTCTGGTCAACGACGGAAAGTAACCTACATGGGGTCAATTCGAAACTCACTCGTCCCTTGGACACACAGACACACGGACAGTTCCTCCCAATACTACCTCTGTGGGAGAAAGAAGAGAAATACCAGTACACGAAACGTATAACACTAGGTGTGATACTTACCCAAGGGTGACAACCGAACTACTCTTTTATCCGTAGTTAGTGGTCATGGTTCAATGTTAGTTAAGGTCAGGAAAAAGGTAAATATCTCCCACAAGTATAAATCTAAGAATGTCGTAGGAACTCAAATCATTGAGAACAAAGACATCGTGTAAGACATCTTCTCGTTTCACTCTGAATCCCTCTAGTTTCCTGAACAAATAGTACGTCTGAGGTCACATGGACGAAAGAAGGGTTTAAACGATTTCATCCTTGTCTCTCACTCCCGCAGTAGACGTCTTTCCATGACGACACATAGAATCCAACTACGGACTCCCCAAATCATCTATTGGGTTTCTAAAAATTACATCATTAACACATTGAATTTGGACCAACAATAGAACAGTAAAACCCCTATAACAACAGTTAAAAAAAAAAAAATAAAGGGGTTCACGAGACCCCTTTTATCTGACTAAACAGATAAATGAAGAATTTCTCGTAAGTTTATATTAAATACCATCTAAGGGTCTAGGAGTTCAGTTTTGAAGTATAGAAAGAATTGAAACTCAAAAAGGACGAAAATGTCTGTTTGTAGATGAATCAAGTCGACTAGACGACCCACAGGTAACTCGTTTGACAAAGAAAGGAAAACCAAAAGGACGGGTCGGACGAGAAAGACAAGGGTAAAGAACATGTCTGGAACAGATAGTGTGATACTGAACGGAATTCATAGTGACACTTCTGTAACCAGTCCACAATAGGGAAGAGACTTTCATCCTTCGTCTCTGGTTCTAGTCGTTTTCACCATTAAATTCTATGTTATTTGGGAGAAGGAAGTGGTCGGACCCGGTGGTCGAGAGTGTGGACACAGAGACCGTGTCTGGAAGTGTGGACGTACAGGTCGACGTGACCACCGTGAGTCACCGTAGTGGCTCTCCAGTAGAGTCGAACAGGTGTTCTTTTCGGAGGATTTGGACGTAGGCGGTAGAAGGGGTTGAGTCATTTACCTCTGAGACAGAAAGGGGAAGAAGGTGGGTTTGTGGTGTCAGGAGAAGAGAATGTTGTGGGTAGGACAGTCGTCCAGAATGTCTGAGACGGAAGGTTTACAGAGACGTCACACTGGGCCAGAGAGGTAAAGGTGACAAAAGATCGAATAAGGTCATTACAGGAGTGAACATAGGTGGAAGTGGGAAGGGGTGAATGACAGACAAAAGACGTTTCGTGTCCTCAAACAAAGGAACATTTGGAGTCTGGTACAGTCAGGAGGGGAGTGAGAGGAGGAGAATGACCTCACGGGGGTCCGAGGAGGACGAGACAGAGGTGCGAGTGAGGGTAGTAAGAATGAGACGAGACGAGAGGACTGGAGGAACGAACAGGACTTGGGGAACCCGTAAAGGGACACCGGAGACGTGAGCGGGGAGGGAGACACACCTCGTCGGAGAGGTCCAGACGGACTCGGGGAGGGAGAGGGGTCTAGACGAGAGTCGAGGAGACTCGTCTCGGGAGTGTGCGGTCACACCTGAGTGAAGGACGAAGTCAGAGGTAGGGGGACTCGACCAAACGAAAAGGAAGAACAGGAGTCAAGAACACGAACCCAATTAAAAGGTATAGTAGTAGAGGGTGGTACCTTTCTCTAAAATCCCCGAGACAAAGGAGCACCGACTTAAGTAACACGGGTCTTGTCACGGACCACATATCAATCGAGACTCGGTGACCCACTAAAGGTGACACTAAGCCCGGTAAACCTAAGGCAAGAAAATAAAAGTACAAACCTTTCACAAGTCAGGATTACCTTCTTCTGAACGAAGGACCTACCTTATAAGGAGACCTTATAACGTCTCTGATTACCTCCGGTACGACCGTAAGTAAAAAATAGATTGTAAGAAACCCTTGTTCACAGATCGTTTACGTGACACCGCTTCTAATGGATCTTAGATAATCAAAAAACAACAACAACAATTATAAATGTAGTAATTAATACTAGTGGGTCTTTCGATTCTTACATTTGTAAAAATATACTGTATCTAGGGAGAGGAGGGTAAGGATGTATCGTAATTTTATCATAAAATCAAGTCATCTTAAAGTCTTAGAGTCATAATTAACAAGACAAATACTTTGTACATATATTAACAATTCGACTCAAAATAATTTTTGGAATCGACACACATGGAGGAAGTCACCTGACGAAAAATCTTAAAAAATTCGTCTCAATCCAAGTTTAAACGACGACTATTTAAATTCTTGGACCAGCCTAATTAACTAAATACAAATAAATTATTAATAATAACTAAACCATAAATTTGACGTCTAGAAACTGACGACACACCAGAAACAGAATAAGAAAAGTTTTATATTCAAAAGTCAAACTTCGTAGGGGTAATTACACGAAAGCGTATGACATGGAGAATGTAAACATCCACATAAACAGTCCAGAACTTCCTCTTCTAGTGTTAGAATCACTGAGTAGTCGACGTCATGGATCTTCTACGTTCAGTCTAAGACTATGATTCTCTACATTCATCAAAGATCTTCAGACACCTTAACGATCCTGAGTACACACAGGTTCCTGTCTGTAGGGGCGTTCAGTGAGAGGAATGTAAGTACCATTTGTGGGAGAAGAGGGACTCAAAATACGGGAGAAGAAGAGTCTCGACGACAAGTACGGAACCTCCTACTTAGGTTTCTGGACGTCGGACGGTCCGAGAAGACAGGTACCCTAAAGGGACCGCTCTTATGACCTCCCCCAACGGTACGGGAGGAGGTCCCCTAGAAGGGCCGGGTCCTTGACTTTGACTCAGAGAATTGTAACTTGTGACAGAGTAACCATCCGTCCAAGAAATGGTGATCACGGTGGACGTTTCGGGTCTTTATAGTGATGCCGAAGGGAACACCGAATAAACCATTCTTTAGGAGGACGTTACATCCTCTGGACCCAAACTAGGGACCTAACCCTTCCAGGGGACCTCTTCCCTTTCCGATGGGTGAGATCATGAAACCGGACCTCTTAAAGTACCTGACATATCAGGTACCCCAGTGTTTCTCAACATGTGCTGACTCGCTGAAAGTGAAAGAAAGTGTGAGATTCGATGTATTTGGGATCCAATGACTTAGTAGTGAGAAGATTACTTTAGACCATTCACATTACAAATAAGTCTTGAAAAATAAAAGAAGAAGGTACTGAATTCAGTTTCACATAATGAATCTCTATGATTATGGACAAACATAGGTCCACTAACAATATGGATCAAACGAAGTTCTCGTAGATGGTAATTGTGCTCTTCACTCCAACCCATCGGCTCGTGGGTCTAGTCTCTGCGGGAAAGACGACCACAGTGACGGGTTCAGAGATACACGGGCTATGCACACCCTCAGACACATCGTCCTCCTGTTCCGGGACGGAAGTGCTACGAGGACAAGAATACCCCTCCTACACTGTCTCTCTCTCCACCCACCCGACTGTAGGACCGACGGAGGGACTCCTCGACCACGGAGTACCCCAGACTCATTGTACTTCCACCCCCAGTGTGTCAGTGGACCCCCTCCCCCACACTCCGTCCCCCACGAGTCCTTCCTCGCTGGACCGTCCAACTTTCTTGTTGTCCTTCTGGTTGGTCGCACAGACTACTCTCACTCGTCCCCTTGCCCTCCCTCGACCAGAGACTCGACACCCGTCTCCTGGCCTTAACCCTACCTTCGGAACCTACCAGGTCTCGTCTCCTCCCTACACCAGACTACATCCTCAATTCCCTAAGGAGGTTACCAGTGACCTCCCCGCTGTCTTCTTCGCCAATCCTTAGAATTATGTCGACTCTTCTGTCTTCACACCCGAATCCGATCTCACAGTCAAAAATCTTGATGACATTGGATCATGACGTTTGACTCACTGAATGTTGTCGTCTTCAAATAGCAGAGGGATAAGACCTTCGATGTCGAGGGTTTAGGTCTACGACCGTCCCGGCACGAGAGGGACTTCCGAGGTCCCCTCTTAGGAAGGAAGACCGGAGCCCACAAGTGACTGGAAGGAACACAAGGAACCGAAGGCCGACGTCGTGACACCAGAGACGGACACTACAGTGTACCGGCAACAGGGACCAACAGGGACACAGTCAGATCCAGAGAAGAGTATTCTTGTAGTCAGTATAACCTACATCCCATGACACGAGGTTACACTGGAGTAGAAAAAAAAAAAGAAAATTTTTATTAAAAATAACAAATTTAAGTGATTTTAATTCTAGAGAAAATCTATCCAGGTAAATTTAGTATAATCTATAAAATATTACCAAACTCTCTATATATTTTGTTCCGACTTAAGATTGGGTCCTTTTTACCAAGAAACTCTGTGTACAGACGTTAGATGAGGTAGACGACCCAAAAACTTATATCAGAGCTAAGGAACGGGGTCGTTAAGTAAACAACTAAATAAGTAGACAGCACACCGTTCGTCAGACTCAAACCTGAACCATTGTGAGAGTCCTTACTAAAGAGACACCGTTCGTTTCGACAAACTATGGTCAAAATGGTGTCGTCTTGAAGAAAGTTTAAATCTCAGATAAGGGCGTTTGAAACGGAACCGAAATAGTCGATTCAGATACATTATGAGATTTAGGAAACAATAAAATTATTAACAAACGGTAGAATATACCAACATCAAGTGTCATGGGTTTTGTTAATATTATCATCGTAGTTTTTAGTGACTAGTGTCCAGTGGTATCGTTTATATTATTATTACTGTTCAAAACTTTATAAGAATCCTAATGGTTTATACTGTGTCTCTGTACTTTACATTTTCACGTCGTAGACACTTCGTGATATCTCGTTTCGTGTCATGTTACTCATACGGATATTTATATTAAGAAATTACAAAGAGTTTTCCTTTCGTTATCACATTTTCGGTTTTATAAGTGTGATAGTTTATTTTTACTTAGTACAGTGAATATATTTGACTTACATACTTTCTTCTGGAGTAGAATTGAACTAATGTAGACCTCTCTGGGACGAAGGTTTATTCCAGTGTAAGTATCCACAGTACAAACTTGAATAGAAAAACTTCTCCCTCGTGGTAGGTTGGGTGTCGAGGATCGTACCGACTCCCACCCCACCTCTAATCACTCTTCACAGTCTGAACCACCAGTAAACCACGAAGTGAGGAACCGAAAAAATGAAGATCCAGAGTCGTGGAAACAACAATTGGGGACTGACAAGGTGTCCGGGAACCAGTCTAGGGACTGAAGACTTTACTTAGAGACGAGGTTCTTTCTAATAATTTTATGTCTTGGGGACGGAGAGACCTTCCTCAAAGTACACAGTTGAGAAAGAGGTGAGGAGGTCTTCCCCGATTCCAAACGTTCCAACTCTTGTCAACTAAAGTACACGTCTCCCCCACTAAGATCACACATTTGGGTCACACCTATCACAATACTCGTGTCCTAGTCACCCGTCCTCTTATTGGATAAATCGGTCAGGGATCTACAAAACCCCGGGGGAATAACGAAGGAAACTCCTTTGATGGGGGTTAAAATCATAATCGTTTTGGTGATAAACAGGTGACCACTCGTGAGGACCTACTCAACCCCTGGTAGGAGTGACAAACAGTCCAGAGAGAGAGTGTCGTCTCTCCCCTACCGACGGGGGAACAGAGGAGCATTAACAGTCACGAACTGACGACTCACTTTAACGACAGAAACATGATGGTCAGTAAATTAAACGTATAATGTCTAAACTACACCACTTACCACTAAAGTAATTTCGCCATACACTTAAAACGGAGGGTTCACCTTGTTCTGTGTCATGTAAGACGTATTAAAAGATCAAAGTGTCATAGACTGCCATGGGTTTCCGAAGGGACGCAAAGAGGGTCACCTGGGGGAGTCCCCTCTCCCACTCTCCCTAGGGTCACTCCCAGGACCCGGTCGAGAGAGGTGGACTCGACGGAGTTGGTCTCGACGAGAGTAAACTACTCAAAACGTAGGACTGTAAAAAAGGGAGACTACAAAATAAACGATGACTCACTTAGTCGACTCAGACCCAAGTACCCCAGTCTTCTATCACTTTGTAGACGTGTAATAAAATATACTGAAACCTTCCCTCCCTTTGACACGTTCCTACACAGTGTACATAAGTTTCTTTTACTAAACTAACCGACATCGAATTCGTCAACAGACTAAACCCCTTCGGACCAACCGACGAAGACCAACCAGTAAGGATTTAAAAAAGAACCTAGACTCACGTAACTAAGATCGAATCCAAAACCAAACACCCGTGTCTAACGGTTCCAAATTCTCGGTGGGGGCGGGGTATCGGAGGAACAAATTAATGAAATGGTCCACCTTACAACTTAAAAGTCAACCCTTGAACGACACACACCACCGTCAACATCTCTGGTACCTCTACGGAGAGCACCCAAAAGACAGGTCCCGACCAAGGACAATAGGGCCGGCACTGTCACACTGTCACTGTCACCCGTCACTTCTAATTACTTTCTGAGAGTGGGTGTACGTCTACACGACCCGGGGTGGAGACCCAATTCAAATTCAAAGAAAGGACCTTAACAGTGTACTCCGAAGAGAGTTAGGGGTACAACAGATTCTTCTGACACGGCTAAGAGGGTAGTTGGAGACATGAAGAAAGAAGGGGTCCATGGGTCCCATCAGTACAGTTACCGGAGGTAAAATTTGTGTATTCGTGTGGAAAGAAAGTACAGGGGGTCCTGGATTGTGTCCCTGTCCCAAACCGTCTCTTACGTTACGAGTCAACACAGGACTCGACTGACTTGATCTAAAGAGGTGTTCTTAAGATCTGTGTCTCTAGTAAAAAAAAGAAGTTTTTATTATTAAATTTTGGTCTATTGAAAAAACTAATCATAAATCCAACTAAATTATAATAGTTTATATTTAATTAAAGAGAGAAAAAAAAAAATTTAAAATCCCGTTTTACCACCTTTCTCCTTGAATGAGACCAAGGACTTTAGGCCCTATCTATAAAAAAGGGAAAAACTCTTCCTCTTACTCGTCAGACTTGGTAGAGGTCAAGGTCCTTGAGGGTGACACTAGAGACTCAGAAACCCAGTCAGAGGGTCTGGGAGTAACTTTCTACGCCGAGGTCTTCTGGTTCTACACTCAAAGAGTAGGACGTCACAAGGGCCCAAACAGACGGGAACCACCAGAGTACTTGGAAATCAGACGAACACTGTAGAAGTAAACAGGGTTTCATCTGGGATTCAAGGGTTTCAGAACAAGGTACCTTAATCATCTTAATCTTCTCGTACTCCCCTCGTTCGGACGAACCCCAAGGGGAAACTCACATCCTACCTCTTAGAATACCTCTAGTCATCACCCACGTGACAATACTTAAAACCTCACGTACACCGAGTGTGACTAACTCTTAGGAAGTCAAATGGAATCAATATGGGATGAGTACGACCACCGGGGACCGAAGGGAATACGTAGGTCTCCTAATTACACTTCTGGGGGAATCTGACTCAGGACGACAACGGTACAATTTAGTCGATGAAAAGGATATACAACCTTACAAGACCGTGACGTCCACTGACTACCATAATAAAACGGAGTCACAGTCCACCAAACACTACCCGGTCTCCATTACACACGTTTCCTGGACTGTGTACCATCTGTGAAACCACAATCAAGGGTAGGAAAGAATGGGAAGTTCTGACTCTTGGTGTAGAATAGTTGGAACTTAGGGTCATCGGTCCCATCTCGGCTCCTGTGTGATCCGAGGACACTACGATGTTACGTAAGATTCAGGAGATCTGTCTTTACTCCTTTACGTGATCTAGAGGGAATTTTTGTATGTGTCTATAAGGGAACTATCGGTTTGGGAGTTGTAGGTTTGGGCCCTCGGACCTTACCAAGACTATTCATAAGTCTAATCGACAAGTGAAAGATTTGAGTCCTTAGTGAGAGACTTTGAATCCTTGGTTTATCTAAGTCTAGTATACGAACGTTACACGATAGGTTTGAATGTGATGAGGTCGAGAGAGACACTTGAGTCAAATGACATAAACCGACCATAAAACTCGGGGTTCATACACAATACAAAGATAGTAACTTACTGTGTTCAGTAGATCTCCCTATGTAATCGAGGTATAGTAAAACACACAATAGAATCTAGTTTGAAGACGTAAATATGCAATTAACTGAAACAACACACACACAACTCTCAGAACTACATAAAATTCGTTTTGATACGTTGTAACTTACTTGGGTACGCTTACTGTATAGGAATAAAGATTATCTAAGGATCTTCATCGTACCGACCCAAGTTCACATTTGTGTATACACCAAACCGGTCTATAGGGATGTAGGAAGAGGCATCCTCTACCTGGTAGGACGTGAGGATGGCCACATACTCTACACAGACAAAGGATGTCGAAACGTCACCTCCTGCAACGACTCGAGAATTTTAAACCCCAAGTAAAAATTTTTAAAGTAGAGAGTGACGGTAAAAAGGAAAGATCTGACTCTTATATGTTCAATGTGATGGAGACCTCCTAGTAAACCTTCCTTTTCAACCAAAATTCTGGATACACTTAATGAAGTGTTGGTCACGACTGACCGGACAGTAGTAGAAGGAATAAGATCAGTTGTAGCGTCGAGTCCATGTATTCCCACAAATAAAACCAAACACGTGAGTCGAACTATAAATATATGATAAATATGACATAAAATATTAATAAAAATTTATACGTATATTTCTCTAAATAGAGTTTCTGAAACGAGTACGTCAACACCCGGATCGCACCACTTACACTTTAGACTTTCAGTCCGGACGTCTGACTTTGGAATCTGTCCTCGACTAGGACTACAGAACTCTGTCTTAAAGAAGGAGGAGATCCTTCCAAAACGAGAAGTCTGGAAGTAGACTGACCTGCTCCGGTGGTATCACAACTCCCACCAGAGGAGAGGACTTCAAGACTACTACCTAAACTTGGTGTAGGTGTTTTATGCAGGTGTAGATCTACTCACCAACTTAGTGACCTCTGACTGGGTCGGTTCGACTGTGGGTCTTGACTGGTAGTGACATGGACAGATCGAAAACGAAACTTTTTTTAGACTTGTAAACATGACAATAATGACGGAAAAGTTCAGGTGAACCTAAACGTAACTGCATGTAATATAAACCCCTCGTTTCAGCAGATCCCTTTTCCCCTAAAGAAAATTTCTATAATTGAACATTCTACGGGAGGGGACTGGACATTAGTAGACCCCACACCCCGAACTGCCTCTGGACTCGGTCTTCCTGGCAGAGGTACAAGACCTCGGAAGGGTAGGGGGTCGGACCACTCACCCCACACTCCGAGTCACTACAGTCACACACTCACTGACAACAAAGGACGAGGTCCAACGGATGCAGGACGTCCTAACCACCGAACGTAAGACCACTCACTAAGGACCAGACTGGGTTTCACGACACTTTAGATGTGTTTCGGGGAAAAGGGTGTCTCAGTCCCCCTCTCTACCCCGTTCAAGTCGGAGGAGAAGACTGGGAATGCATCAAAGGGACTTCTTTCTACTTTCAAGGACGTCCACCACACACTAGGGGGACACCAGAGAGGGGTACAGGGAGGGAAGTCGTCGAAGAAGTGTCTGTTAAGAAAAAGAAAAAAACTTGAAAATTATAACATAACGTTATATCGACTAGTTGTTACAACACTATCAAAGTATATTTGTCACTTCCCTATGTCGGTACGTATATACGCATAGGTAAGAGGGGGTTTGAAGGGAGGGTAGGTCCGACGGTGTATTGTAACCCGTCTGAAGGTATACGATATGTTATTCGGGAACAACCAATGGACAAAATTTATATCGTCAAACACGTACTCGTAGGTAAGATAGGTAGGAAGGGGAGCCGTTGGTAATTCAAGTAGAAGATTCAGACAGAAGTGTCTATTAAAACTTTTGACTTTCAGTACTAAGTCTAAAAATTTTCCCTCTGTGTGTCTCCCGGAACACACGACCCTTTGTGAAAGGTCGTATTTTATGTAAAGAACTTAACTCCATTAAAAAACCACTGTAAACATATTTAAACTACATATAGGTATCACATTATAAAAAATAAAGGACAAGGTATCCAGCTTAGATGTTTCACTGGACATAAGACCTCGTAATCAATTTCTTCTACTTCTACATCACAGGCAAGACTTGACCATGAATCTTCAAATAAGTCCATTTCAACTCAGTAGACGAGACATTATGGTCTCAAATTCCACGAATGTTACTCAGACGTACTCGTTCTCCCGAAGGTCTCATTAAATCATTACAGAATTATCTAATTCATAGACTTAATGTAAATGAGACACTTAATTAATCTTATCAATAAATTTTTTTCTATATGATCTTCTTTTCTCCAACTTACCCCTGAGAATTAAACCAGGTATGACCTAAAACCATTAATTTGGTCCTAACTTATAACTCTTTTTGTTGGTGACCTTTATACATCGATAACACATAAGATTATCCACGAAATTCATTTAGAATATAGCGACATACCTACCCATTCCCCTAATCTTTACCCTCTTACCGTAACTTTGTACATATTATAGTATATACTCTGTTTAGTGGTCAGGTCCAAGATACGTACTATGACCTACGAACCCTGACCACGTGACTCTGCTGGGTCTCCCTACCATGCCAACACCACCTAAGTACAACTACATACCGTTTTGGTTATGTTATAACATTTCATTAATTGGAGGTTAATTTTATTTACTTAAATATAAAAAAATTTTTTCTTTACCTAGGGATGGGACACCAAGTCCAACAAGACTAAGACAGAAAATAGGACCGAAAATAGCTAGAACTTACTTTAGAAGACTGTCGCATCCGGGGTCTATTTTCGTAATAAGGGAGGGTCCATACGTTTCGAGGGTAAAGGTGTGACGAGTAGAGGATCCGAAGTGATTATTGAACTCTTCGATTCGTCCCCTTCAAGTCACAGACCTTAATCCTAAGGAAGAGAAAGAATGGGACTCTAGTGTCACAATAGAGGAGGGGTTGACACACTAATTAAGTTTTAAACCGAACGGTCTGATTATAATAGTATTGACAGAGATAAGTGTTCTCATAAACCTTATATATATCGTATCGTAAGTCAAGTCAAACCAGCGAGTCAGCACAGGCTGAGAAACGCTGGGGTACTTAACGTCGTGCGGTCCGGAGGGACAGGTAGTGGTTGAGGGCCTCAAGTGAGTCTGAGTACAGGTATCTCAGTCACTACGGTAGGTCGGTAGAGTAGGAACCAGCAGGGGAAGAGGAGGACGGGGGTTAGGGCGGGTCGTAGTCTCAGAAAAGGTTACTCAGTTGAGAAGCGTACTCCACCGGTTTCATGACCTCAAAGTCGAAATCGTAGTAAGGAAGGTTTCTTTAGGGTCCCGACTAGAGGAAGTCTTACCCGACCAACCTAGAGGAACGTCAGGTTCCCTGAGAGTTCTCAGAAGAGGTTGTGGTGTCAAGTTTTCGTAGTTAAGAAGTCACGACTCGGAAGAAGTGTCAGTTTGAGAATGTAGGTATGTACTGGTAACCTTTTTGTTATCGGAACTGATCTGCCTGGAAACAACCGTTTCATTACAGAGACGAAAACTTATACGATAGATCCAACCAGTATTGAAAAGAGGGTTCCTCATTCACAGAAAATTAAAGTACCGACGTTAGTGGTAGACGTCACTAAAACCTCGGGGGGTTTTATTTCAGACTGTGACAAAGGTGACAAAGAGGTACATAAAGGGTACCTCACTAACCTGGTCTACGGCACTAGAAACAAAAGACTTACAACTCGAAATTCGGTTGAAAAAGTGAGAGGAGAAAATGAATATAGTTCTCCGAAAAATCAAGGAGAAGTGAAAGACGGTATTCCCACCAGTAGTCGTATAGACTCCAATAACTATAAAGAGGGCCTTTAGAAGTAAGGTCGAACACAAAGAAGGTCAGGTCGATGATAAATTTCCTACAGAAATTGTCTTGGAAATTTACGAAAGAAATTGGTAAGAAGACAACTACCTATAAATCCACCGAAGGTACAGGATCGAAAACATTTATCACAACGATACTTGTGACCGTATAACTCATGTCGTGAAAGTGTCGTAGTAGAAAGTCCTAAATTTTATCGAGTTGACCTTAAAATCGTGGAGGTGATCGAAACAAGCATCACTACGAAAGATTCCGAGTGAACTGAAGTGTAAGGTCCTACAGACCGAGATCCACTCACTAGTGTGGTAGCACTAATAGAACCAGCACTTCTAGAAAAAACATGTCAAGAAGACACATAAGAACGGTGGAGAAGATTTATAGAAGACGAAGACAATCCAGGTATAGTAAAGTCAGGAAATAACTCGGGTAGAAATATACTTTACAAGGGAACCATAGACATTAAAAGAACTTCTCTAGTGATCAGAAAGGGTAAGACAACAAACGGAGATAAAGAAACGTAACTAGTGACTTCTTCCGAAAGAATAGAGAGGAACGATAAGAAACCTTGAGACGTAAGTCTACGAATATAGAAAGGAAAAGAGGAAATGAAAAACGAAGAGAAGAAAAACGTCGATAAACATTCCGAAGGGGTCTGTCGGTAAAACGAAAAAAACGTAAAGAAAAGGTGCCCCTACCAGAACTAGGGACAGAGGAAATGTTACAGTGCTTGGAGTCAGGTATCAAGTAGTCCGTCAGATAGATAGTCCAGATCCGGGAATTTAGATAAAGAGTGAAGGTGACATATTAATATTCCCTAAACTAAATCCAGTCTTGTACTTACCAGACCACAAAAAGGGATGAAAGAAGTTATAGTCAGACTTAAACCGTTATTCCTTAAGTACTAGACTCGGTGTCAGTCGAGGACCAGAACAAAAACAACTGACATATCTCGAAGAGGTAGAAATCGACGTTTCTTATATTAGTTAGACTAAAAACACAACTGGTAGACCACTACAGGTACACATCTCATAAGAGAACACAACAACCTTCTCCCACAAACAATACTGGTCACTTAAAAGAACCGTTTTGAGATAATCAGAAACGGGACGAAGTAAGACGTAAGGTTCCGGTTTAAACGGACAATGTGGTCCACAAAGAACTGAAGGATGAAAACGTAAGGTCAGGGGATATTACTTTTCCTGTAGAAAAAACCCACAACCAAGATTTTGCAGAACATCCAGAAGTATCTTGACAAGTTGAAGTCGAAGAAGTCGCAATGACCAACCCCGTATATAAACCTAAGGACACTATAACTTACCAAACGGAACCTTTGCTTGTCTCGAGTAAGACAGCAAAAACTCTAACGTAGGTTCATGACGTAAAGCCTGAGAGAAAACTGGCACTACCGATGAGGTAAAGAAGATTCCCTAAAGACAGGTGTCATCATCTAGTACATCATTACCAGTAGACTCAATTTAAGTGGGTAAGGTCAGGTAAAATCAAACGACTGAGGATCTTACAGCTACAAGTGAGAACGGTAGAAAACAAACTGGTGAAGGTTAAAAGGAACTAAGGACCTGGACTGTAAGGTTCAAGGATACGTTATAACGAGAAATGTCGTAACCTAGAACGAAGGTAGTGGTCAGTATAGGTGTTCACCCATAACAAAAGCGAAACCGAGGTAGGGAAGTAAGAAAGACCTCAATAAAGAGGTGACTAGAGGTCCTCGTATAACCCGTGGATTACTGGACCCCTCAAGGAGAAAGTCATAGGATAGTAAAACGGAAAAGTATGACAGGTACCCAAAGAGTTCCGTTCTTATGACTTCACCAAACGGTAAGGGAAGAGGTCCCCTGGTGTAAGACAGTCTGGAGAGGTGGTACTGGAACCCACCGGGGTGCCCGTACCGAATCAAAGTACCGTTTAAACCTTTTGAGTCGTCACCGGCGTCCTGACCTTTTCCAGTCAAAAGTAAGGTTAGGTTTCCTTTCCGTTACGGTTTCTTACGAGTTTGATGGTGTGTAAACGTAATTAGAGTGTACGATCATTTCATTACGAGTTTTAAGAGGTTCAGTCCGAAGTCGTTATACACTTGGCACTTGAAGCACTACAAGTTTGACCAAAATCTTTTCCGTCTCCTTGGTCTCTAGTTTAACGGTTGTAGGTGATCCAGTACCTTTTTCGTTCTCTCAAGGTCTTCTTGTAGATAAAGACGAAATAATTGATACGGTTTCGTAAACTGACACATCTAGTGTTATTTGACACCTTTTGAGACTTTCTCTACCCTTATGGTCTGGTGGACTGGACGGAGAACTCTTTAGACATACGTCCAGTCCTTCGTTGTCAATCTTGACCTGTACACTGTTGTCTGACCAAGGTTTATCCTTTTCCTCATGTAGTTCCGACATGTAACAGTGAGACGAATAAATTGAATATACGTCTCATGTAGTATTCTTTACGACCCGACCTACTTCGTGTTCGATCTTAGTTCTATCGGTCCTCTTTATAGTTATTGGAGTCTATACGTCTACTGTGGTGGGAATACCGTCTTTCACTTCTCCTTGATTTTCGGAGAACTACTTTCACTTTCTCCTCTTACTTTTTCAACCGAATTTCGAGTTGTAAGTCTTTTGCTTCCAGTACCGTAGACCAGGGTAGTAAAGTACCCTTTATCTACCCCTTTGTCACCTTTGTCACAGTCTGAAATAAAACCCCCCGAGGTTTTAGTGACGTCTACTACTGATGTCGGTACTTTAATTCTGCGAATGAGGAACCTTCTTTTCAATACTGTTTGGATCTATCGTATAAGTTTTCGTCTCTGTAATGAAACGGTTGTTTCCAGACAGATCAGTTCCGATAACAAAAAGGACACCAGTACATACTTACACTCTCAAACTGACACTTCTTCCGACTCGTGGCTTCTTAACTACCAAAGATTGACACCACAACCTCTTCTGAGAACTCTCAGGGAACCTGACGTTCCTCTGGGTAGGTCAGGTAAGACTTCCTCTAGTCGGGACCCTAAAGAAACCTTCCTTACTACGATTTCGACTTTGAGGTCATGAAACCGGTGGAGTACACTTCTCAACTGAGTAACCTTTTCTGAGACTACGACCCACCCTAACCCCGTCCTCTTCTTCACTTTCTGTCTCCTACTCTACCGACCTACCGTAGTGACTGAGCTACCTGTACTCAGACTCACTTGAGGCCCTCAACCACTACTAGTCTCTCCGGACCGTACGACTCTAAGACCCCAGTGTCTCAGCCTGTGTTGACTCGTTGACTTGACTTAACTGACTTGCCTTGACTACTTGTGACCCCACGTACGTAGAAAAACTCAATACCAAAAGAGTCCTATACACGAATCATCACCCTAACGACCGAGGATACCACCAAGATAAAAGATAAAAAATTCCTTGGAGATATGACAAGATGTTTCACTGACATCGTTAAATGTAAGGATGATTGTCACATTCTTCTAAGGGAAGAGATCGTAAAGAACAAACATATAAAAAACTACTACCTGTAAGACGGACCACACTCCATTATGGAATAGTCTCAAAACCAGACGTAAAGAGATCATTGCTATAACGTGTAGAAAAGTACATGGAGAACCGGTAGACATATAGAAGAAACCTCTTTCTAGATATATCTATAAGAAGGGTAAGAAAATTAACCCAACGAACAAACAAACAATCAAAACTATGATTCGACGTACTCGACAAACATATAACATCTCTAATTAGGGACCAGTCAATGAATAAAACATTAATAAAAGAGGGTAAGAGTCCTGACAGAAAAGTACAGTAAATACCATGTATATATGTGACCCAGTCCCCCCATCGAGTTTACCATTTCTTAGACGGACGTTACACCCTCTGGACCCAAAGTAGGGACCCAGTCTTTCTTGGGGACCTATTCCCGTACCGTTGGGTGAGGTCATAAGTACGAACCTCTTAAGGTACCTATCTCTTCGGACCTTCCGATATCAGGTACCCCAACGATTTCTCAGCCTGTACTGACTCACTTATTGTGTGTATATGTGACCTTATAATGAGTAGGTATCTTTCCTTACTTTAACCCAGTAAACAACTCTGTACCTACCTGGATCTCAGACGGTATGTTTCATTTCAGTCTTTCTCTATTTGTCTTTTTTTATGAACTTAATTACGTATATACACCTTAGATCGGAGACGGAATAGAACCACTTCTCGAAACGTATTGAGTTACTTCGATACTCGACACGGTACATCCCGGTAGATTCTGTCTGTCCAGTATCACGTCTCAATACTGTTTTACACTAGGTGACCTCCTCCCTTACCGTTTGGTGAGGTCACATAATCGGTGCTCTTTGGTTACTTGACGTATTTTTCCGTTTCTCTATTCTGTGGTTTTCTAATCGGTGGTGCAACCTTCCATAGGCTATACGATGACCCCTTCTCGTCTTCTGTTGATGATTATGGAGGTTTGTCTTACTTCACCGACCCAGGTTCACCCTTGCTGCGAGTCAACACCTACACAGACCACCACTTTCATTTTAGACTCCGATATTTACTGTCATAACGTATCCTCGGACCTTACAATCCAGGTACTTAGGTCCATTTAACATACACCAGTTCCTCCTCTACCATTTCATTTGTAGTTGTAGAATCCTTAGTCACTTGATTTTGTCTACCCTTAACCTCTTAAATTAAGTCTACTCGTAATATAGATGATGACAACCGTTCTTAGTAAAGCTTCTTTACCTTATCGAAAGTATTAGTCGTTCTCAGGTTTTACGTCAAGAACCCACGTTGCAATTTTTGTTGTCTTACTAGAGGTAAGTACCCGAAGGGACCACCGAGTCTCCAATTTCGTAGACGGACGTTACGTCCTCTGGACCCAAGCTAGGGACCTAGTCCTTCTAGGGGACCTCTTCCTTTACCGTTGGGTGAGGTCATAAGAACGGACCTCTTAGGGTACCTGCCTCCTCGGACCACCCGATGTCAGGTGTCCCAACGTTTCACAGCCTGTGTTGACTCGCTGAAGTGAAAGTGAAAGAAAGGTTCCGTTTGGTAAGTTGTAAAGTCATTAGATTCAGATACGGGGTTGGTGACTACGACTTCTTCGACTTCAACTGGTCAAGATACTTCTGGATCTTCTGGAGGATCTTACTTTACGTCTCAAGGTCTCTTATCGTTCCTCTCTGACCCTCCCGAAGTTACCTGTTATGTTTCTTTATCTCCTTTTGTTGTCTTTACCATTCCGATCTCTACAGAAGTTCTTTTAACTTTTATAGTTTCCTTGTAAAGTAGACTTCTACCCGTGTTATTTCCTGTCTTTGTCATTTCTGGATTAACTTCGTCTTCTCTAGTTCTTAGCTACCTTTATTATGTGTCTTTTTGACATGTTATTTCTATAATTACTGGACCTATTGGTGTCACTACATCGGAGAGTGAGTCTTGGTCTGTAAGACCTCACACCTCAGTTCACTCGGAATCCTTTGTGATGACGGATATTTCGATCACTTCCACTATCTCAAGGTCGTCTCAATAAATTTTAGGATTTTCTACTACGATAATTTTACGACGTGAGTTATACAGTCGTTTAAACCTTTTGGGTCGTCACCGGTGTCCTGGTCTTTGCTAGTTAGAAGTAGGGTTAAGGGTTCTTCCCGTTATGGTTTCTTACAAGTTATGTGGTCAGTTAACGTGAGTAGAGGGTACGATGATTATAATACGAGTTTTAGTAAGTTCGATCAAAAGTCGTAATACACTTATCTCTTGAAGGTCTACAAGTTGGACGTAAATGTTTTCCATCACCTTGGTCTCTAGTTTAACAGTTGTAAAAGACCTAGTATCTCTTTCGTTCCCTTAAGGTCTTTTTGTAGATGGAGACAAAGTAACCGATTCGATTTCGGAAACTGACACACCTAGTATTGTGTGACTTTTTCAGAATTTCTCTATCCTTATGGTCTGGTAGAATGGACAGAGGACTCTTTGGACATACACCCAGTTCTTCGTTGTCAATCTCGGGACATACCTTGTTCACTAACTAAGTCCCACCCCTTTCTTCATACTGTTCCGACAAACAACAGTAGGGTAAATAAATTGAATATGTGTCTCGTGTAGTACATTTTACGACCCGACCTACCGACTATTCGACTTTAATTCTAAAGACCTCTTATAGTTGGAGTCTATACACCCACTATCGTGAGATTACCGTCTTTCGTTTTTCCTTGATTCCTCGGAGAACTACTCCCACTTCTTCCTTCCACTTTTTCGGTTGAATTTTGACTTATAATTTTTTCTTTTGGGTTCTAGTACCGTAGGTCAGGGTAGTGAAGTACCGTTTGTCTTCCCCTTTTACACCCTCTTCACTGTCTAAAGGTCACTGTCTAAAGGAGAAGAACCCGAGATTTCAGTTACACCTACCACTGACGTCGGTACTTTAATCTTCTGTTAACGAAGAACCATCCTTTCGTTACTATTTGGATCTATCACATAATTTTTCGTCTCTGCAGTGAAACGGCTGTTTCCAGGTATATGAGTTTCGATAGAAAGGTCATTAGTACATGTTTACACTCTCGACCTGTTATTTCTTCCGAGTCGTGACTTCTTAACTACGAAATCTTGACACTACAACCTCTTCTGAGAACCCTCAGGGACCTCTATTTTGGTCAGTCAGAACTTCCTTTAGTTGGGATTTATCAGTAACCTTCCTGACTCCGACTTCGAGTTCGAGGTCATGAAACCGGAGGACTACGTTTGTCGACTGAGTGACGTTTTCTGGGACTACAACCCTTTCCAACTTCCGTCTTCCTCTTCTCCCAATGTCTCCTACTCGACCAACCTACCGTAGTGACCAAGTACTTGAAACCGTTTGAGACCCTCTACCACTCTCTGTCCCTTCGGACCGTACGACGTTAGGTACCCCAAAACTTCTCAACCTGTACTGAACCACTGATTTGTTGTTGTACCTTAGATCCTTTTCACCATATCTACTTGGATAAACGTCCCCTACTGATCTCAGTATCAACATTTCTTATCTACAAACCTGTGTCTCACCCTTACCCCTCCACTCTCTTTATTTAACTTTCTAATCCTAACTGTATATGTGGGATGGTACACATTTTGTCTATCGATCACCCTGCGACGATATATCGTGTCCCACGAGTCGAGTCACGAGACGTTACTGGATCTCCCCTCCCTACCCCCCTTCCCTTCAGGTTCTCCCTTCGCTATATATATATACATATCGACTAAATGAAACAACTTGTTGTCTTTGATTGTGTTGTAACTTTTCGTTGATATGGGATTATTTTAAATTTTTTTTTTGTTGATTTTAACTTTATAGGAGTGTCCTTTACGAACATGTTCGAAAGATGTTTCTCATTCAATACATTTTTAGGTGAGTAACTTTAAACCATAAATAAAATAACTAGTGAGCTATTCTTTGAACTTAGATGGTCGACAAGTGGAAGACTTAACCACCTGTTACTCACGAATTTCTTTTTCTTTCTCTAAGACAATGTGTAAGTATATTCTACCACCCGATTCCGTTTACGGACAACTACCTTAAGTCCTTAAACTCGTCGAAAGTCTTTAATTTATTGTGACTATACCATCGACTTACCTTTTTTCATGAACTACCTTATATATAACGGTTTCAATAGGGGTAAGATATATCGTAACACTCAACTTCTCTACAAACCTCCCGATAAAATTAAAAATATACGTATCATCACGAGTAAATACAGTAACTATTCTGTTTAAATTTATTAATATAAATAAATGTTTACGAAACCCCAGGACATTTTATTACTCTCTAGTTAAATCTAATAGAACAAATCTAATAGAGTACAGTTTTATATTAAACATCAAAGAACGTCATGTTATTAAATTCTCTAACAGGTGAACGTTGAATTGTACCAGAAAAGTATGAGAAATATCGATGAACCCGTATCTTCATCAATCAAATGAAAATAATAAAATTTAAAAATAATTAAAAATAATATCAACGAAAGGTTACAACACAATCAAAGACAACAAGTCGGTTCACTTGGTAACTTGTATATACAGAAACCTAAAGGAAAGGTAAATTCAGTGGTGTCTCGTAATTCATCTCAAGGGACACGATATGTCATCTAAGAATTTTCAGATGAAATGTACCTTCATTTAAAGGAACATTTAATGTTCCTTTACCATATAGTACAGAGGAAAAGGGACAATTAAGTACACGACCATCGTTTCGTAACCTTTTCCTTTACCGTTCGGTGAGGTAATAAGAACGGACCTCTTAAGGTACCAATCTCCTCGGACCCCCGATGTCAGGTACCCCAACGTTTCTCATACTGTGCTGACTCGTTGATTGTGAAAGTGAAAGTGGTTTTGTATGGAATAAAAATCTAATACCCTGTACAACATTTATTACTCTAAACTTTACATCTCTTTCTTTCTAGTCGATGAACATATTAATAGGCAGAATATTCAAAATAATCTTGAACATTAATTTAATCCGTTCGGATCTTACTTTGACAAGTCAAGTTAAGTCAGCGAGTCAACACAGGCTGAGAAACATTGGGGTACTTATCGTCGTGTGGTCCGGAGGGACAGGTAGTAGTTGAGGGCCTCAAGTGAGTTTGAGTACAAGTAGCTCAGTCACTACCATCAAATGTGAATGAAAAAAAGGGGACACAATGAAGATAAATCACTCTCCTTTTGTCACTAACAATATGAAAAGAAATATTTACACAAAAAACTTTCGTAATTTGAGAATCTCTTAGATGAAAAAAATTTTAAATTTAAATAAATAAAATTAACCTTAGTCAAGATTACTCCACCTACTTTGACCTCGACTAATGTGTCTCACTTCATTCGATCTTTCTTTTTGTGGTTATGTCATATGATTACGTATATATACCTTAAATATTTCTACAATTGTTATTTGGACATACGTTCTGTCGTTTTCTCTATGTCTACATATCTTGTCAGAAAACCTGAGACACCCTCTCCCTCTCCCACTCTTAGATGAAAAATATATATATATAGTCAAAAAATAAGACATAAGATATATACATTTGGAGATATGTTTAAACTAAATATTTAAACATATTTTAAATATTTAAACTAAAAATTTGACGGACGGTACGAAATCGTACCAACTCCTATTCTGTCTCTAAAACACGACTCACTACAAAGAAATAAAGTCCCAATTGACACAGATGACAGGAAAAACCGTAGTGTGCCAGCCAGAGACAACTATAAGATGTAGGAACAATTAAGAAGTGCTTGAAACGTGTTGTTTTACAACCTTTGGTAAAATTCTCGAGGACATAACAAGAAGTTATCTTTAGGTTATCCATTCAGTCTGTGGTTTAAAAAATCACTTATACAGAACAATTGTGTAATTCACGGATCAATGTAAAAGTATAAACTTTTACCTTCTATACGAACCTTCTTTTAGTGACACATACAAATAAGTAAAAGATGTTTTCGAAGTGACTATTAAAAAGGACGGTCTCTGTTAGACTTATATCCTCGTATATTCGGAACTAAGGTTAAACATGTACAGACGTTTTTATGTACTTACAAATGAAACGTCCTACTAAATCCTCAGGTAAACAATACACCGTATACTTTGTGGATTGTCTACTACGTTTACACAACTTTACAAAAATTGATCAACAACTTTACAATCGACACAATGTATCACAATTCGATTGATCCTTCCTGGAAGAAGGTCCTTGTAGAGATATCTTCTGTCTGACACACAAAGAAAGAAAGAAACGGGTAGGTAAATATATACTCTTTGGTTCTAATGAATTGTATTAAAGTGCATATGTGACTCCACAGTGAGGTCCATGTGAAGTCATTTGTGTCTTGATGAGAATTTTTATCTTTTTTTTCCATTTACTTATTTATTTACAGNCTTGATGAGAATTTTTATCTTTTTTTTCCATTTACTTATTTATTTACAGTAGGTCCTTGTTGAGGCCATTAAAATTTTTTTTGAATGGCGTGTGGTTGATTTACAATGTGTTAGCTTTAGATGTATAGCCAAGTGAATCTGTTGTACGTATATCCACTTCTTAAAGATTCTTTTTGCATACCCATGAACATTGGGGTGCATGTATTTTTAAAATAATTTCCATTTTGATGTCTTATGGAGTACGTTTTACGGTCCGACCTACTTCGAGTTCGACCTTAGTTCTAACGACCCTCTTTATAGTTATTGAAGTCTATACGTCTACTATGGTGAGATTACCGTCTTTCACTTCTCTTTGACTTCTCGGAGAACTTTCACTTTCTCGTCTCACTATTTCGACCGAATTATGAGTCGTAAGTTTCTAGCTTCTAGTACCGTAGGTTAGGGTAGTGAAGTACCGTTTATCTACCCCCTTTCAACTTGCGTCACTGTCTAAAACAAATGAACCCAAGGTTTTAGTGATACTTGACACTGACGTCGGTACTTACTTTTCTGCAAACGAAGAACCTTCGTTTCGATACGGTTTAGATGTGTCTTATAATTTTTCGTCTCTGCAGTGAAACGGTTGTTTACAGGTATATCACTTTCGATACAAAAAAGGGTCATCAGTACATTCTCAACAGTTACCTACATTTTCAACCGGGTAACTCTTCCGACTCCCGGTTTCTCAAATACGAAAGTTCAACACTACAACCTCTTCTGACAACTCTCAGGGAACCTGTCGTTCCTCTAGTTTAATCCTTTAGGATTTCCTTTAGTTTAGGATTTCCTTTAGGTTTATCCTTTTCCTTATGTAGTTCCTACATATAACAGTGGGACGAATAAATTGAATATACGTCTCATGTAGTACTCTTTGCGACCTGACCTACTTTGTGTTCGACCTTAGTTCTAACGGCCCTCTTTAGAGTTATTGGAGTCTTTACGTCTACTATGGTGGGAATACCGTCTTTCACTTCTCCTCGATTTTTCGGAGAACTACTTTCACTTTCTCCTCTCACTTTTTCAACCGAATTTCGAGTTGTAAGTCTTTTGCTTCTAATACCGTAGGCCAGGGTAGTGAAGTACCCTTTATCTACCCCTTTGTTACCTTTGTCACAGTCTAAAAAAACCGCCCCGCCCATCCCCGAGGTTTTAGTGACGTCTACCACTGACGTCGGCACTTTAATTTTCTGCGTGTTACTCCATGGTGAAGTGTGGTCAGTCTTACAGACGCTAGGTTTTTAGACGTTCGTTATTTACGACCTCTCCCACACCTCTTTTCCCTTGGGAGGATGTAACAACCACCCTTTGATCATGTCGGTGATACCTCTTGTCACACCTCTAAGGAATTTTTTAACGTTTATCTTGATGGAATACTGGGTCGTTAGCGTGACGACCCGTATGTGTGACTCCTTTGGTCTTAACTTTCTCTGTGTACATGGGGTTACAAGTAGCGTCGTGACAAATATTATCGGTCCTGTACCTTTGTTGGATCTACAGGTAGTCGTCTACTTACCTATTCTTTCGACACCATGTATATGTGTTACCTCATAATGAGTCGGCAATTTTTCTTAAGTAAACTTAGTCAAGACTACTCTACCTACTTTGACCTCGGCTAATATGTCTCACTTCATTCGGTCTTTCTTTTTGTGGTTATGTCATATGATTGTGTATATATACCTTAAATCCTCCTACCGTTACTGCTGGGACATACGTTCTGTCCTTTTTTCTGTGTCGACACATATTGCCTGAAAACCTGAGTCTCCCTCTCCCTCTCCCTCTACCGCCCTACTAAACCCTCTTACCGTAAGATTGTACATATGATAGTACATTCTTAACTTAGCGGTCAGATACAGACTGCGTCCCACGTCGTACGAGACCACGTACCCCTACTGGGTCTCTCTACAACACCCCTCCCTCCACCCTCCCCCCAAGTACAAACCCTTACATACATTCTTAATTTCTAAAATTTTAAATTTTTGATTTTTTTTTTTTTTTTCTGCGAATGAGGAACCTTCTTTTCAATACTGGGTGGATCTATCGTATAAGTTTTCGTCTCTGTAATGAAACGACTGATTCCAGGCAGATCAGTTCCGATACCAAAAAGGACACCAGTACATACCTACACTCTCAACCTGACACTTCTTCCGACTCACGGTTTCTTAACTACGAAAACTTGACACCACAACCTCTTCTGAGAACTCTCAGGGAACCTGACGTTCCTCTAGGTTGGTCAGATAAGACTTCCTCTAGTCGAGACCCTAAAGAAACCTTCCTTACTACGATTTCGACTTCGAGGTCATGAAACCGGTGGAGTACGCTTCTCAACTGAGTAACCTTTTCTGAAACTACAACCCTCCCTAACCCCCGTCCTCCTCTTCCCTTGCTGGCTCCTACTCTATCGACCTACCGTAGTGCCTGAGCTACCTCCACTCAGACTCATTTGAGGCCCTCTACCACTACCTGTCCCTCCGGACCACACGACACTAAGTACCCCAGTGTTTCTCAACCTCTGCTGACTCGTTGACTTGACTTGACTTTCCTTTAGTTGGGACTTATAAGTGGTCTTCATGACTACGACTTCGAGGTTATGAAAATGGTGGACTACGTTTCTCGACTGAGTAATCTTTTCTGGAACTATGACCCTTCTAAATTCCGTCCTCCTCTTACTCCACCATCTCCTACTCTACCGATCTATCGTAGTGCTTGAGTCACCTGTACTTAAACTAGTTGAGACCCTCTATTGTTTCTCGTCCCTTCGGACCATACGATGTCAGGTACCACAGTGTCAGTCTGTACTGAATCACTGACTTGTTGTTGTTGAAACGATCGAGAAAGATTTAAGTATTATTAAAAAATTTAAATAAATAAATAAACCGACATGACCCAGAATCAACCCCGTACGTTCTAGAAGTCAGAATCAATATTGTCCGTCCTGAAATCAACGTAGTACACTTAAGAATCAACACCGTGCACCTCAGAGAAAAGGACTGCTCCCTAGCTTGCACCCGGGGGACGTAACCCTCAAGTCTCAGAGTCGATAACCTGGTGGTCCCTTCAGGGAGTATCACACACACACACACACACACACACACACACACACACACAAAATGATATAATAACAGAGTATGTTGTCTTCATTATAATACTCACTATTATAGTAATGTATGGTTACTAAATTTATAATATTTCCTCAGAAGAGTGACGATATATCATTTTGTCTATTGATTTTCCCTGGATGACATATCGTGTCCCTTAAGATAAATTATGAGATATTATTGTATATACCCTTTTATTAAAATTTTCTCGTCTAATATACATATATAGATGGACCGATTAAGTGAATGTGGACTTTGATTGTGTCGAAACATTTAGTTGATATAAAGTTATTTTTAGTATTTTTATTTCCTCAGAAGGAATATTTGACTGTCTTCCTGGACACACTCCCCAACTTTTCATCTGACTGAAATAAGGAGAAGAAGGAGTAAATCGAAACCTAGAGCCCGTCCAACCGGACCAGGACAGAGAGTGCGAGTGTGAGTGCCCCTACAAGGTCACCACGCAGTCCGTTTCACGACTTCAACTCTTGTACCACTACAAATAGAAAGACAAGAATCGGAAAAGTCCAAAGGAACGACAATATACCGTATTTTCGTTAAGAATACATTTTATTATTTTGGAAAAGAAGAAGAAAAAAAAAAAAAAAAATGGTATTAGAATGTTTAAAAAAATTACAGGAGAAGGTAGACGAATTCCCGAAGGGACCACAGAGTCTACCATTTCTTAGACGGACACTACGTCTCGGCGTTCTCTGTTTCCAAGATAGGGACCTAACCTTTCTAGGGGACCTCTTCCCTTACCGATGGGTGAGATCATAAGAACGGACCTCTTAAGGGTACTTGTCTCTTCGGACCGTCCGATAGCAGGCACCCCAACCTTTCTCAACCTGTACTGACTGACTGAAAGTGAAAGTGAAAGGTAGATGAATTTCAATGTTTTTTATATATGTATAAAAGAGTGTATACATACGGTACAGTCTTCTAAAATGTAAGTAGTGTTTGACAGAAGTTTATGTTATTTACAGAGACATCCTCTCTCCAAGACTTTAAGACCTCTGTTTCATTCGATTAACGAATCGTCGAATAAATAGAAACGAAGAATTTCCTATTAAGGAATAAAAACCATTTTCTTTTCTTAGGTCATAAAATTCCAAATAAATTAATTATAAAGAGAGGTGGGAGGGGGGTAAAACAGTGAATAAGAAAACACACAACTTGTGGACGTAAACGACAACCGGGAAGAAGGATCATCCATCCGAAGGAGAGTCTTACACGAGAGTTTCCACCCCTTAATATCAACAAATTCTCCGGAATCAGTTATTCATTTAATATATGAAAACTTATAAACATGGAAGAGGATTTCCCTCTTTTTGTTATTTTTACTTCAAAAAGGTAAATAAAGACGATTGTCTCAACTTTCACTGATAATTTTACTACAAACTACTGACACGTCAAGACCTGTAGACATTGTACACTGGGAAGACATCGGTGTGTATTGACTAGCTACAGGTATTCACAAGAAAAGAAAGTTTTTTTATAAAACGGAACAAATAAGTCTACACTTTCCACCCAGTTATTTTGGAATGGTAAGTAAAGAGAATTGAAAAAATCGAAAATATATTTTAACTTCCTTCATCAGCAGACATTTTCACAACTTCTACTACTCGTTCAAACGTCTAGTAGGTTCCGGAGTAGTCTGAGGATGAAGACAGGAAACACCTACAACGCTAGACTCTATGAGACTTGGTATCTTTTCGTCCTCGAAAGCAAACGTTAGAGACTTGTGGGTATTTGAACCAGGAGACTATGATTGAGTACACTACAGTATACAGAAAGTCTACTAAAGTCATCTTTCCCCCTAACTTATATGTCTGGAACTCTTTCTTCGTGGGACCCTGGAACCCATAGCAGGTGGTGGTGAGACCGGGGGTTTACCTTCCTAAAGGAAAAGGTCACACTTGAACTCTATATTGAGCCTGTCAGGAGACCATAACTCCTTGGACCTTCGTAAGTAAATGGGTTCTCCTTTCCAATCAAATTCGGTAAACGGAGAAATTTAGGTCGATTTCTAAATCGTGGTGTAGACAAGAACCGAAGGAATAGTGATACAGTCCCCTGACAAACGAAGATTACCTACGTTTAGTCACTGTAACATCCACTTAGAAAGAACCTTTGACTAGTACCTTACCCCTGTGGTCGTTAAAAAGGGGACACAACACTCGAGGGAGTACCACCAACTACCCGGGACCCTAGGCCCCGAGATAGAATTGGACTGGGTCCTGTGATATACACTGTGGACTAATAAGTATGTTTCAGACCCTGTAGTCGGAATAGAAGGACCGGGATTGAGAGGTTACAGAGTAAGGAAAGGTAGAAAGGAACAAACATAAAGACTTTAGAGGAGGAGGAGTGTACCACGGGAGACCAATGTCGGAGGAAGGGTCAGGGAATCGGGAAGGACATCGGAAGGGGAGGTGAGTGGGTGTGACTCGACGGACGGGGGACGGGAGGGGGTGTCTGACTGAGAAAGAATCGGGTCTAGACTAGGAATGACCCGACACACTCGACGACGACCTTGGTATCGCATCGGAGTTCAGGTAGGGTCGTCCTCGGCACCCCACTGGAACACAGGTGGTCTCTTCTCGGACTTATTACTGGGTCAGTCCTCACTCCTTGGTCCCGGAGTCTACCTCAGTCCCAGATCTCTGACCGAGTTTCAGTTTTCGTTTAACTTCCCTCGTTTCTTCTAGGTGCACTTTCTACCGTCTCTCCGAACACTGGACCTGGACGGTCGTAGGTACAGACGACCACGACAAGTAAGGTGTGAGTCGAACTCCGGGAGTCGACCCTGGTCCTGTCTCAGAACTTCTTCTCTGATTTGTTCTTGACCGTTCCCCCGACCTTCGAGAAGGGGTGGAGGGAGACAACATTCACAGAGACTGTATGTGTGGCGGGGACGTGACCCTAACACACATCAAAGAGGGTTTCGTGGTGCAGGAGGGACAAGGGTCACACGTGCGACGGGGAGACAGAGTCTCTGGGTCCGGGAGACGGTAGACCTACCACTTTTAGAGGAGTAAAAGACTCAGTTCAGCTCACGTAGAAGCTCTGGGAACCAAATTATATGGGAATATATATCATTATACTATTATATATAATATATAAAATTATATGTATGAATTATATGATTATATATACAACATATATATACATATATATGTTGTATATATATGTGTGATTATATAGGAATCACAGAATATATAAGAAAATTCTATCGTAAATACCATGTGGATACAAGTACCGTCGGTTTTAAACCTTCCTTGATTTAGGAATGTTACTTAATAATAAGTCGGAATTTTTCCTTCTTTTAAGACTGGACACCTAATAGGAACTACTGTAGAACGATTTACTTTATTCGGTCTGTGTTTTCCTTATTTATGAGACTAAGGTAAATACACTCCAAGGATCTCATCAGTTTAGGTTCTTCTGTCCTTCATCCTTCCACCAGAGGTCCCTGAGGCCTTTCCCTTTACCCCTCAACAAACAAATCACCCATTCTTAAAGTCAAAATACTCCTTTTTTTTTTTAGAGTTTGAACCACCGCGTCTTTACACTTACATGACTTGTGGTTTGATATGTGAATTTTTACCGATTTAAAATACACTTAAAGTAGTATTAATTTTATTTTCTATTGTGGACACCGTACGAAACATTAAACCCTAGACATAGAGTATCATGGAATCCCAAAAATTTTAGTCCCTCGTCGAACAAAAGTAGAAACAAGGGTCTTACACCGTAAGACGTCCCGTGTCTCTCCAACGACTCCCTGACGAGTCCACACTCGTTCGTCTTTGGTTGGGGGGAGGGCGGGAAGGGGGTGTGTATGTGTACTGTTGTGGCATATATTGACTTTCTTGACGAGAAATTTAGAGAATGGTGGGGTCTGGGTAGATTACCGACACGACACTAAATTACTTACTTTGGGAATATTGTACTTTCTTATAAGTTGAATTACGGGTTTACGATGGGTCCCTCGTCAAAGTCAATCAGTGTCCCGTTTTCGAGGGAGGACTAATAAAGGTCAAAGTCACATCCAGTCCTTTTTACACTTGAAGACACAGTCCTTTTGTAATTGGTGTCGAGAACTATGTTAGAACAGGGACTCGTGACATACACTACAAGTGAGTGAGAGTCTGTCACACAGACAGTCTAAAAGACAACATTTACATTAAGACAAGTGGACGTGAACAGAATTTAAAGGGGGTTTCGGTATTTTATCCTTAATAGATTCTTTGAAACATCCTGTTGAATCCTTGTATTGTCTAAGAATAAGAAGGAAGAATTTTGGGCGTTTAGTATCCTAATAACTCTAAGATCTTGCAAACTCCCTTTTCACTTAAACCTCTGACTTAATTATTGACTTCACTGAACAGAAAACTAGACACGGAACCAGGTGAGAGTCGTAGTGACCATCGAAGTAAAGACACAAACCTCTACTGTGGGCCCGTTGCACAAGTACTCCACCAAGTGGGGTGAACATATATACAGTTCGAGGGAGAGGACGAGTGGACAGGGTCGTGGGTAATGAGGTCCTACGGGGAAACCACAACCTAAACTAACTCTCTCCGATAACCACCCCCACCCCCCACCCCACGCCCGTCGTCTGTACCCTCACTCGGTCGGGTCGTCTTTACCCCGAAATAGGAGAAAGGGAGGAAAGGAGAAGATAAGACTAAGGACCTTCAATCTCGGTCATCCTTTCATATCATCCATGATCAGTCCTAAAACTAAGTGTCTTCTTTAACGTTCACTTTTATTCCTTGATCCTGAAGACACCACCACGTCACCTATTCTTAAACGGACGGTTACGTCCTCTGTGACCAAGTTAGGGACGAGACCCTTCTAAGGTGTACGGTGTCTCGTTGACTCGGGACGTGGTGTTGATAACTCGGGTACACGGTGTTGATGACTTCAGAAACGAGTCGTTGTTATTTTCGGGGGAGTCACTCTCCGGGCACGTGACGTTGTCCCTCATCGGGGGTGAGCAGTGTTGATCTCTGTCGAGCACGTTTCGTTAGTCCTGGGTCGTGTCGGTTTGTCTTTTTTTTTTTAGTTGTACTCCATTTATCGTGGGATCTGAAGGACCAATCTCAGATTGATACCCGAAGTAAAAAGTAAATCTACTAAAACACCAACTAAACTAGTAAAATCTCAAGACCCGTTATTTTATAAAAGGTCGAGAACTCCATCTAACTAAAACGAAAGATAAAAGAGTGTCGATAATAAACCTACGATGTAAAAGTGTCTACGAATCATCTGGTACGATATTACACGTTTTTATAATAAAAGGATGTAAAAAGGAGAAAAAATACATTATAAAATAATTTTTGACGAGGGAAGTGAGGGTCTATTAGGGGAAGGGGACGACCGAAGAATTAAGGGACACTGAGTCTGACACCACGGTCTCGGTCGTCGTGGACGTAGAGGACCTCGAAGAATCTTTACGTCCCAGAGTCCGGGTGGGTCGGGAGGACTGAGTCTAAGCATAGTCTTGTACTGGAGGTGGAAAGAGAGGGTACCCGTAAAAAACTACTCACTATTAGACACTAAGGGTTCCTTACAGGAAACTGTCAAACTTTAACTTGAGTTCTTAAGGGTTTAGAGACGACGATTGACTCGTTCTCCGAGATCTTACAAGACACGGTGATCTAAATGAGTGAAATACGAAAATACTCTACCAACTTACCGTAATGACTGACCTAGTTGTACTTAAACTCATTCGAGACCCTCAACCACTACCTGTCCCTTCGCACCGTACGAAGTCAGGTACCCCAACGTTTCTCGACCTGTACTGACTCGTTGACTTGACTTGACTACAAGATATTTAACGTGGAAACGTAATATTAGATTAAGACACACTAAGGTGATGTAAAGAAACGTAGAAAGGTCACCTCAGACAGAAGTAATGTCCATCAAAAGTAGGACGACAGACAGGAAGAGGTGTGGTCGGAGGACGTCCCTGACCTCCCTAAAGGGTGTCCGAGCCGGGACGGACCTGGACCTCAGTCTCTGTCGGGTCACGTCGTCACATACACACCGACAAAGTGGTGGACTACTTTATTTTTTACTCAGGACGACGGGGTTCTTCCCGTACTCCAGACAAACCGGACAAGGCGTCCGTGGTACACAGGGTGAATCGACGTCCAAAGAGAGAGTCAGACCGACACCCACGGTCCAGAAGGACAACTGTCGACCAGGTGGACAGGAGTCCATGGGAGAAACAAGAGTGAGTGTTGTACATACGGACAGAGGTTTTGTACGGAATTGAGAGACTGGTATTCTAGAGATACCATCCGGAAAAAGAAATTGACGTCGACGTGGAGGGGGGTGAAAGAGACAAGATCGATGAGTCTTTGTACTATTCCACAGTCCGGTAGGTCCTCTATTCCTCCAAGTAATCGTCCACCTTTTCTCCGGTTGTCTACACCTAAACTCAGGGTATGACGATAAATACCCGAGACTATAAACCTGTCTGATTAACTAGATTTAGAGTTAGAAAAGAATACGTTTTACCTTCGCTATCTAACATTGGATATCCCAAGTACATGTTGAATTGATTCTATTCCGTACATTTTGTGGGTCTCATTTACGAACCTGTTTTTACCAACAGTAAAAGTATTCCATATTTTATTGGTATTGACGAATACGACACCTTCCACAGACAGGGTACTCTTACTCCACAATCGGTAAACTTCAACATAAATACCGACATCCTAGGTAGACGACACAGACAGACAGACTAAATAGAACATGAATTTATTATACCATTACTTCACTTCTTCACTTCAGCGAGTCAGCACAGGTTGAGAAACACTGGGGCACCTGACATCGGATGGCCGATGAGGTAGGTACCCTAAGAGGTCCGTTCTCATGACCTCACCCAACGGCAAAGGAAGAGGTCCTCTAGAAGGTTTGGGTCCCTAGCTGGACCCAGAGGGCGTAACGTCCGTCTGCGAAATGGTAGACTCGGTGGTCCCTTCGAGTTATACCATTATCTAAAAGGTATTTAAAGAGACCTGACTCAATTTTTAGAGTCGAGGGTACCCTCAAAGAAAAAGAGTCCTGTGGTGTCCATTGCTGTGACAATCTGAAACAACAATGAAGTTCCTGATGTGATGCTAACATGGACCAGGAGCCCAGCCCAACAGGGGGACAGGCAGGGACAGTGTCTGTCAAACTTCAGATGTAGTCAGTGGATTAGGAAATTAATTTTGTGCATAGTGATCATCATTTTGTCTTTTATATGCTGTAGAACAGAACTGGCATCACAGAAAATATCAGAGCACAGAGCAATAGGAATGTTGTTTTGTGACATTTTTGTTTCTCTGTGTATGTGTGTGTGTGTGTGTATGTGTGTGTGTGTGTGTGCATGCACATGAAATCATGATATGAAGCAGTTCTATCAAGGACCACAGTCAACAGCCACCTGAAGTCTTGCACAAGCAGAGTAATTCACTTCTCAGCCTCTGGAGTTGGGAATCTTTTTAAATTTACTTTGAACCCTATTAGTATATTTTGGAAATTAATACATTGCTGATCATGTCATTTGCAAATATTTTCTTCTTTTCCATAGGTTGTCTTTTTGGTTTACTTTTTTTAATGGCTTCCTTCATGCTATACTTTTAAGTTTAACCAGGTCACATTTGTTTATTTTTGCTTTTGCTTCCATTACTTCAGGGATCAGATCCAAAAAACTAGTGCTGTGATTTATGTCAAAGAGTATTCTGCCTATGTGTTCCTCTAAGATCTTGTCTTACTAAGTATCTTGTCTTACAGGTCTTGTTCATTTATTCATTTTTACTTCATTTTTTATATGGTATTAGAGAATGTTCTAACTATTTCGTTTACATGCAGTCGTGCAGACTTCCCCACACTATTTATTGAAGAGACTGTCTGTTCTTTATTACATATTGTTACCTCTTTTGTCTTAGATTAACTGACCATAAGTGTGCGGGTTTATTTCTGGGTTTTCTATCCTGTTCCATTAATCTATGTGCCTGGTTTCTGTGACAGTAACATACTTTTTCATTATCGTAACTTTGTAATATAGTTTGAAATCAGGTACTGTGATTCCTCCAGCTAGCTGTGTTCTTCTTTCCCAAGATTGTTTGGCTATTTGCAGCCTTTTCTGTTTCCATAAAATTAAAAAAATTTTTTTGTTCTAGTTTTGTGAAAAATGCCACTAGCAATTTGATAGAGATTGCATTGACTCTATAAATTGTCTTGGGTAGTATGGTTATTTTTAACAACAATGAATCTTCCAATCCAAGAATACAGTTTATCTTTTCATCTGTTTGTATCATCTTGAATTACTTTCATCAGTGTCTTACAGGTTTTGTATACAGGCCTTTTACCTCCTTCAGTTCAGTCAGTCAGTCAGTTCAGTTGCTCAGTCGTGTCCGACTCTTTGTGACCTCATGAATTGCAGCACGCCAGGCCTCCCTGTCCATCACTGTCTCCTGGAGTTCACTCAGACTCACGTCCATCAAGTCAGTGATGCCATCCAGCCATCTCATCCTCTGTTGTCCCCTTCTCCTCCTGCCCCCAATCCCTCCCAGCATCAGAGTCTTTTCCAATGAGTCAACTCTTCGCATGAGGTGGCCAAAGTACTGGAGTTTCAGCTTTAGCAACATTCTGTCCAAAGAAATCTCAGGGCTGATGTCCTTCAGGATGGACTGGTTGGACCTCCTTGCAGTCCAAGGGACTCTCAAGAGTCTTCTCCAACACCACAGTTCAAAGGCATCAATTCTTCGGCACTCAGCTTTCTTCACAGTCCAACTCTCACATCCATACATGACCACAGGAAAAACCATAGCCTTGACTAGATGGACCTTAGTCGGCAAAGTAATGTCTCCACTTTTGAATATGCTATCTAGGTTGGTCATAACTTTTCTTCCAAGGAGTAAGAGTCTTTTAATTTCATGGCTGCAGTCACCGTCTGCAGTGATTTTGGAGCCCAAAAAAATAAAGTCTGACACTGTTTCCACTGTTTCCCCATCTATTTCCCATGAAGTGATGGGACCAGATGCCATGATCTTCATTTTCTGAATGTTGAGCTTTAAGCCAACATTTTCACTTTCCTCTTTCACTTTCATCAAGAGGTTTTTTAGTTCCTCTTCATTTACTGCCATAAGGATGCTGTCATCTGCATATCTGAGGTTATTGATATTTCTCCCAGCAATCTTGATTCCAGCTTGTGTTTCTTCCAGTCCAGCGTTTCTCATGATGTAGTCTGCATATAAGTTAAATAAACAGGGTGACAATATACAGCCTTGACGTACTCCTTTTCCTATTTGGAACCACTCTGTTGTTCCATGTCCAGTTCTAACGGTTGCTTCCTGACCTGCATACAGATTTCTCAAGAGGCAGGTTAGGTGGTCTGGTATTCCCATCTCTTTCAGAATTTTCCAGTTTATTGTGATCCACACAGTCAAAGGCTTTGGCATAGTCAGTAAAGCAGAAATAGATGTTTTCCTGGAACTCTCTTGCTTTTTCCATGCTTAGGTAGTTTTATTCTGAGTTGTTGTTTTTTTTTTTTTTTCCTCTGATGTGATGTCAATGGAATTGTTTCATTAATTTCTCTTTCTTATACTTTGTTTCTAGTCTATATCAATACAGTCAATATCTGTATAAACAATGGCTTATACAGCTCAATATCAAAGAAACAAACAACCTAATCAAAAAATGCAAAGAAGACTTAAATAGACATTTCTCCAAAGACATACAGATGGTCAACAGACCCATGAAAAGATACTCAGCATCACTAATTATTTAGTTCAGTCGCTCATTCATGTCCATCTCTTTGTGACTCCATAAACTGCAGCACGCCAGGCTTCCTTATCCATCACCAAACTCACAGAGCTTGCTCAAACTCATGTCCATCGAGTTGGTGATGCCATCCAACTGTCTCATCCTCTGACGTCTCCTTCTCCTCCTGCCTTCAATTTTTCCCAACATCAGGGTCTTTTCTAAGGAGTCAGTTCTTCGTATCAGGAGGCCAAAGTATTGGAACTTCAGCTTCAGCATCAGTCCTTTCAATGAATGTTTAGGACTGATTTCCTTTAGGATTGATTGGTTTGATCTCCTTGCAGTCCAAGGGACTCTTAAGAGTATTCTTGAACATCACAGTTCAAAAGCATTAATTCTTCTGTGCTGAGTTTTCTTTATAGTCACTAATTATTAGAGAACTGCAGATCAAAACTACAATGAAGTATCACCTCACACTGGTGAGAATGACCATCATTTAACATCTATAAATAATAAATCCTGGAGAGGGTGTGGAGGAAAGGGGATCTTCCCACGCTGTTGGTGGGAATGTAAATTGGTGCAGCTGTTATGGAAAATAATATGGAGGTTCCTTAAGGAACTGAAAAAGAGCTACTGTGTGATCCAGCAATTCCCCTTCTCAGCAAATATCTGGAAAACACAAAAACTCTAATTCAAAAATATACATGCACCCCAGTTTTCACAACTTTTCTATTTATAATAGCCAAGGTATGTCCATGGACAGATGAATGGATAAAGATATGATGTATCCACACACACACACAGAGGAATATTATTCAGCCATAAAAAGAATGAAATAATGCCATTTGCAGCAACATGGATGAACCTACAGATTATGAGACCAAGTGAAATAAGTCAGCAGAGAAAGACAAATATCATATACGATCACTTATATGTGGACTCTTAAAAATTGATAGAAATGAACTTATTTACAGCACACAGATTCACAAACATAGAAAACAAACTAATGGTTACCAAAGAGGAGAGTAGAGGAGTAGGATAAGTTAAAAATCTGTGCTTAAGAAATACACACTACTACTTTGCTATACAATTGAAACACTGTGAAAAATAATCAGACACAGAACTCATTTTTGAACACAGAAAGTTAAGTGAATCTGAGGCCACTCTTCCTGTCCAAGCATCAGGGAGCTCTCAGCAAGCTCCTCCCCTCCCGGCCCAGAGAGGACTCCTGTGCCCCAGGACTGCACAGTCACTGCCTGGTCCCTGGAGTCAGCACAGGAGATGCACTCTGATGCTTCTCCTGCTTTTAGACATTTTAGTCACTCTGCAGGCATCACTAAACCAGAGCCCTGTGCTACTGCTACTTATATATACTACTGCCCCTACATGAGAACCAGTCTTAGGACATCTGTAACACACTCTACCTAATGGAAGGAGAGTACCTACAACATTCTGGGAAGTCTGCCAGCTTTGGCACTGGGAGAGTTAAATCTCACCCAACTGACACCCAGGGATACCACATAAAGGAGCTATTTTAGGTAAAATCTGCCTATAACTTTAAAAAGTTATTTGTCCCCAAACCTTGATTCTTCGGATGCTGACAACTGCCTCTGACACCTTCTCGACGGCCATAGGGAAGTAGAGGGTGCTCGAGAATCGCAGAGCCTCAAACAGCGTCACCACCACAAACACTTGGCTGGCTGTGATCAGGTTGTCAAGGAGCTCATTGGTGATGAAGGTGACAAAAATCATGATTTTGCTTACAGCAAAAAATGATGCCAAATTCATGCCCCTAAGGTAGGAACTTTTCAGAATCTTGGAAATTTCCTTCCTGGAAAAGAGAGAACGAAATAGGTTTTATTTTATTTTATTTTATAATTGTCATATATTCTTTATAAAATGGTTGTGGCTAGTACAGCCACTATGGAGAACAGTGTGGAGATTCTTTAAAAAATTGCGAAATAGGTTTTAAAAGAAGCATCAACATCCAAGTCCTCACATGGAGGGACTATACAGTGTACCTCCAGGGCTCCGTCCTGACACCAGGACTACACACTTCATCACCACTTCAGTTTTCCAACTAAGCAGAGGCTTCCTGTCACCCTTGTAAACACTGTGGGCCAATCAGACTAGGTTTGAACATTCATTCAACAAGCATTCATAACCACAAGTCCTGGGCAGGGCTCCCCACTGATGACAGAAAGACACAGCCCCTCTCCTCCAGGATCTCATGAACTTGTTGGGGAAGAGAATAAGACACCTCAAAATTGTGAGACACCAAGACATCAGACAGAGGCAGGCACCATGGCCCCTCTGGAAGCACATGTCCCAGCTATTGTAAATAGTGCTGCAGTGAGCATTGAGGTACAAGTGTCTTTTTGAATTCTGGTTTTCTCAAGGCATATGCCCAGTAGTGGGATGGCTGGGTCATATGTAGACTTATTCCTGCTTTTCTAAGGAATCTCCATCCTACTGTCCATAATACCTGTGCCAATTTGCACTCCCACCACAGAGCAAAAGGGTATTGTTTGTAGCTGTTTTCTTGATGGCCATTCCTACCAGCGTGAGGTGATACTTCATTGTAGTTTTGATTTGCATTTCTCTAATAAAGAGTGATGTTGAACATTTTTTTCATGTGTTTATTGACTGTTTGACTTCAGAAGCATATTTTGCCTTTAAGAAGACTGTAAATGGAACAGCACGTTAAAATGACATCTCCCCTCTTCCGCTTAACCCGCCTGCCACATGTGAGGTGTGGATTCATAGTATTTAAGCTCATCTTCATGGGAAAAGTGGTAAGACTTCTAATTTCAGTCAGTAAAAACAGGGGGGGGGAGTACAAAAATATGGTGTGATACATAAAAAACTTACCTTCTCAGTCTGGTAATAAGGTCTATAAATGACTTCTCCCAAGCATTCATTTTTATTGTTTTGATGCCAGTTATAACTTCACGCATGGTCCTGATCCTGTCATCCGTGACAGCTGCGGTCTTACTCCTGAGGGGACAGACGTGAAAGATGAGCCTCAGTGACCACAGGCCAACTTTCTTTAGCAGCAGCAGCAGGGGGCACAGGGAGGGACCAGGGATCCATGATTCCCTACAGCTCTTCTGTGCTGACATCACAGGCAGGTCCTTCTCAAAGTGCAAATGGAGATAAAGACTTCTAGGAAGTCAACCTTTCAGCCCAATTCAAGGAGTAACTTGGAGAACTCTCAGTACTGGCTGAAGGAGACCTGAAGTGAGTCAGGTACAAACTTTCCACCTAAGGTCGCAGCTGGGCAGGGGATTCAAAAAGATACTGAATCTAATGGGAAGACAGTGTCTGTGTGGTGATAAAATAGGAATGAAGTGCCGGCCAGCAGAAAAGATCAAGCTGTTAATTCCATTGGGAAAGGAGAGCAAGAGCTTCAGAGACCTGGCAGCACTGGAACAGGGCCTAGAAGGGTAAGGAACATCTCTCCACAGTGAGACAGGAAAGGGAATTTCAAATAGACAAAGCTATCACATGTAAAGTCACCAAAAAAAAGAAGAAAAAAAAACTCAAAGAAAAAAATCTTCAAACAGCACAATACCTCCATCACCTGACAACCTGGACAATGACCCACCTCCAACCCTCTGGGACCTGCTTCAGGTCTATCTCATCACTGTTAGGCCCTTCATCACCAGCCACTGTTCTATCACATATGCTGCTGGGAGGAGTTATTTATAGACAATTTCATCAGTTTACGTATTTACGAAGCTTTTTTATGTCCTACTTTTGTTTCTTTTTCGGCACTCTCCAAAAAATTAAAAGGACCAATGTCAAATCAGTGATACTTTATTCGGGTAACGGTAACTAATTTATGAACATACTTCTTTACTACGATTTTACAATCCTACCGTCCTTCTCTCGTGTAAAATTCAGAAAAAGAAAAAAGGAAAAGATAGAGGTATGTCCTAAACGTGTTAAACTTCCTTCTACATTAACACTCTCCTCTACCTCCTTGGGGCGACTCACTTCCTCTCTTTCGGGCCCAGTCGGAACGTTCCATTCGCTCCAAAGTCAACGGTAGGACGGGGAGGAGGAGACGCCGAGGATCACCTGCACTCGTGCGTCTGGGACGAGTGACCCACCCGGACACACTTCGTCCCAGAACGGAGAAAGGGACCTGAGAACCTTACTTGTACCTCAACAACCTGCGGTAGTACTAAGTCTCTACCCTGGGTCCCTCACACTTCACAGGGGAGGACTGCAGAGAGATGTAAAAGATCTCGGCACATAGTCCTACGTCTGTAGATGGAGGACCTGCTAGGTAAGTCACGTCACCTACATCCTCAGTCGTCCGTGAACAAGCTTGTCACTCAAACGAGGATAAAAGATAGTAAAGACGAAAGGTTCTTGGGACATCTCTTGTCCCTTCTCTCGAGTCCTTTCGGAAAAACGAAATCCTCAGAGTCGCGAGAGACGGAACGACAAGGAAGGAGGGGAGGGAAGGGAGGTGTGTTCTAGGTAGCATCTCTTCAAAACGTAGTACTTCTACAGTCCTGTCCTTTTATACCGTCCACGAAGTTCACACACCTCCTCTCACCCCAGGTACGAAATCCCTCACTCCCTATCTACCAACTAAGGGGGTACTGAACGTCCATTACCTAGGTTTGGGATCCCTATACTTACTACATTTTTAAAATTTAGGTTCTCATCCGGAACCCTTGGACTATTGACCTACGGTTTGTAAAAGGAGGTAGTACACAACTTCTGTGTAATCTTCACTTCAAAAGTCATGGTTGTATCCCGAAGGCACCTTTCTGACAACCAAATAATTAGGTAACCAAACCTTTATGAATTATTTCAGATCTTAAATGTTTACTAAATAAAGCGTAGACTCATACTAAGTCCTCAAATTGTAACGAAGTATCTAAGAATGATCTTAATTATGAAGTCAAGTCAAGTCAGCGAATCAGCACAGGTTGAGAAACGCTGGGGTACTTAGTGTCTTGCGGTCCAGAGGGACATGTAGTGGTTGAGGGTCTCAAGTGAGTCTGAGTGCAGGTAGCTCAACCACTATGGTAGGTCGGTAGAATAGGAGACAGTAGGGGAAGAGGAGGACAGGGGTTAGGGAGGGTCGTAGTCTCAGAAAAGGTTACTCAGTTGAGAAACGTACTCCACCGGTTTCATGACCTCAAAGTCGAAATCGTAGTAAGGAAGGTTTCTTTAGGGTCCCAACTAGAGGAAGTCTTACCTGACCTACCCAGAGGAACGTCAGGTTCCCTGAGAGTTCTCAGAAGAGGTTGTGGTGTCAAGTTTTCGTAGTTAAGAAGCCGTGAGTCGAAACAAGTGTCAGGTTGAGAGTGTAGGTATGTACTGGTGACCTTTTGGGTATCTGGGAGCACATCCCAATGAAACTTAAACTTTGAGTCATAGAACCAACTTCAGGACTGAGAGTGAAACAAGACCTTAAACAACAATTACCGAGAAAGAACCGGTGTCTTGAGGACTTCCTCTTGTCGAGACTACGAAGAGACAGGATTATGTACGACTGACTCCGGAGGCCACCTCAGATCTGACTGGAGAAACTTTAGGAGTACTTAAGTGAGAAAGACTTCGTCGGAGGTGTAGATGGGGTATCAATCAAGAGAACGACAACAAGTGGAACAATTTCGGTTACTCGGAAGATCGACGTGAATAATTGTGGGATGACACACGTGACTCTAGCTACGGGAATGTCTACAATGACACATTTTGGAGAGTCAAATGTTCCTCCTGTCACTCGGTCCTCTCCCCTTCCTGGTGTGACCCGTCTTATTCCCTCTGATCCTGTAGGTCGAGAGTAAGGACGGAGATTCCTTGGACAGAGATGCACCTCGAACAATTCTGTCTACGGACCCCTTTACAGTCGACTCAGTACCAAATCTCTCAAAGGTATGTCCCATTCTTTATGATTCACCTTCACCGTCGACCTCCGAAAGTGACTTCAATCTTTCGAGGGACACGGGTCCCGACCCGCCCGTCACGGGACCCCCGGACGTCGGACCCGTCCACACACCTCCGACTCTTCTCCTGGGTCAAGAAAACCCCTTCCTTCTCATCTTCGAGTCCACAGCCCCCTCCTCCTTCGTCCCGACACTCCTCTTGTCGTCCGTGTAGGAGTGGACCTCCTCGTCCCCACAAACCGTCTCTCTTCGCCAAACCCTTAAGAACGACGCTCCAGAACACCTCGACCCCGACACAGGCAGGTCCGACGACAGTGTCCTTGGTCTCGACCCACCGAATCCTTATTACTTTCAAATAGAGAGAACCAAGACCTCCGACTCTGTCAGGTTCCAGTCCCACGGCTCTCTAAGTCACTAAGGACCACTCCCAGACTAAGGACACAGGAGTGCACCACCTTCCCCACTCCCACAGGACACCAAGGAAAATAGTCCTGTGGATAGGGTACATACGTCCAAGGTGGGAGGACTGGACCAGGACGGTTACCGGTGTGGAGGATTATTGTTGTGTCACCCTTATCGAAAATTACGTAATTAAAACTTCTGTCTGTGTAAGTCACATATCGTTCAATAGTGTCTACCCCCACGACTTCTTGTCTTTACCTAAGAGAGAGCCCAGAGCTCCGACCCTCAAGTCGCACGCCCGTCGAAACCAGAGACGACTCACGCAGAAGAACGGGCGACCACCGCCGGTGGCGCACCACAAGAGTGCGCCAGGGGAGACAGGAGTTCGTGGGGCACAGAGACAAGCAAATAAAAAAAAATTCAAAAATAACTTTATATCAACTAAATGTCATAACACAATTAAAGAAACATGTCGTTTCACCGAGTCAATATGTGTATGTATACAAGAAAAATTATAAGAAAGTAACACCAAATAGAGTCCTATAACTTATATCAAGCGACGTGATATGACATCCTGGAACAACAGACAAGTAATACGTGTATTATCAAGTGTAGACGATTGGGGTTTAAGGATCAGGTAGGGAAGGGGTGTGGGGGAGGTAGGTACGTTGGGGTTCAGACAAGTGATACAGACACTCAGACAAAGACAAAACATCTATCCAAGTAAAAACGGTGTAAAATGTAAGGTGCATATTCACTATGTACTATAGACAGGAAGAAAAAGACTGAATGAAGTGAATCATACTGTTTCAAATTCAGGTAGGTGTAAAGACGTTTACCATAAGAAAGAAAGAAAAATAAAATACCGACTCACCATAATGTAACAGATATACGTAGTATAGAAGAAATGGGTAAGTAAACAGATTCCTATAAATCCAATAAAGGTACAATCCAATAACACTTATCAAAACGATACTTGTGTCCCCACGTACACAGAAAAACTAAATATCAAAGGAAGTCTATATACGAGTCCTCACCCTAATGACCTGATACTTAATTAAGACAAAAATCAGAAGATTCCTTGGAGGTATCACAAAAGGTATCACAGACTCTATCGACTATTAGGGTGGTCGTCACATCCTCCCAAGGAAAATGAGGTAAGGGGGAACCGGTGACAATAAAATTACTACCGGTAAGACTGACCGTACTCCACTATCGAGTAACGTCAAAACTAAACGTAAAGAGATTATTAAGTTTTACCACTCGAAGAAAAGTACATGGATAACCGGTAGACATACACAGGAAGCCGTTTTACAGATAAATCAAGAGGACGGGTAAAAAATAAAAATAAAAAAATTAAAATAAAAATGAAATAAAATTAAATGTTATGATATAACCAAAACGGTATGTAACTGTACTTAGGTGGTGTCCACATATGTTCGAGGGGTAGGACTTGGGGGGAGGGTGGAGGGTGGGGTATAGTAGAGAGACCTAGTAGGGGCACGTGGTCGGGGTTCGTAGGACATAGGACATAACTTGTATCTGACCGCTAAGCAAAGAATGGACTATCATATGTACAAAGTTACGGTAAGACGGTTTAGTAGGGTGGGAGAGGGAGAGGGAGTCTCAGGTTTTCAGGTAAGATATGTAGACACAGAGAAAACGACAGAACGTATGTCCCAGTAGTAATGGTAGAAAGATTTAAGGTATATATACACAATCATATGACATAACCACAAAAAGAAAGACCGAATGAAGTGAGACATATTAGCCGAGGTCAAAGTAGGTAGAGTAATCTTGACTAAGTTTACATAAGAAAAATTACCGACTCATTATGAGGTAACACATATACATGGTGACGAAAGAATAGATACGTAGACGACTACCTGTAGATCCAACGAAGGTACAGGACCGATAATATTTGTCACGACGTTACTTGTAACCCCATGTACACAGAGAAAGTTAAGACCAAAGGAGCCACACATACNCAAGAAAACTCCTTAAGCACTCCCTCTTTCACCAGAAGGGCAGGATAAGGAGGCGGTAGAAAGGGACTAGGGGATAAACGTTAAAAATTTCCTTAGAGGTGTGACAAGAGGTATCACCGACATGATCAAACGTAAGGGTGGTTGTCACATTCTCCCAAGGGAAAAGAGGTGTGGGAGAGGTCGTAAATAACGAACGTCTAAAAACCTAGCGTCGGTAAGACTGACCACACTTCACCATGGAGTAACACCAAAACTAAACGTAAAGAGATTATTACTCACTACAACTCGTAGAAAAGTACACAAACAATCGGTAGGCATACAGAAGAAACCTCTTTACAGATAAATCAAGAAACCGGGTAAAAAACTAACCCAACAAATAAAAAGACCTCAACTCGACGTATTCAACGAACATATAAAAACTCTAATCAACAAACGGTCAACGAAGTAACTAACCTAAAACAACAACAACAACTCAACATACTCGACAAACATATAAAATCTTTAATTCGAGAACAACCAGTGTAGTAAACATCATAGAAGAGGACAAGACATCCAACAGAGAAGTAACACAAATACCAAAGGAAATGACACTTTTCGAACATTCGAACTAATGTAGGGCAAACGAATGAAAAAAATTAATTTTTTATTAATAAAAAATACCGACACACCCGACAAACAACCACCCCGAAAGAGAGATCAACACTACTCGTCCCTGAAGAGAGATCAACGTCACACACCCGAAGAGTAAAGCCACCGAGGAGAACTCGTCTCGTGGCCGAGATCCCACACACTCCGAGGACCCGGGGTCTCGTGTCCGGGCCATCAACACCACGCACCTGAAGCAACGAGGCACCGTACACCCAGGGAGGACCAGGTCCCTAGCTTTGGTACAGAGGACGTAACCGTGTGCCCAAGAAATGGTCACGCGGTGGTGATTTCGAGAAAAACATATAAAAACGAATATAAAGATAACGGAATCCTACGACTGGATTCTTTTGTAACCATATTGAATACAGTCTCTTTTAAACGGAGATTAGAGAAGATCTCAAAATACCACAGTGTAGAACACCAATTCAGAAATTAGGTAAAACTCAAATGAAAACACGTACCACCCTCCGACACAAGATTGAAGTGACTAAACGTACGGACTCAGGCAAGGAACACAGAATCAGAGGAGAAGTAGATTCGTGTGGTCAGTCGAATCTAATCCAGGTCATATTAATTCCCATTACTAATGGAAAATTTTCAGAGACAGTGACTCAAGATGTCATGACTACCAATTTCATAGTTCACTTAGACTCCCCTGTACTGACTAAATGTCGTCCAGGTCTTATCGTTTCATTTCTCTGAAGTCGTCTCAGGTCACACACTCTCCCTCTACACACTCCTCGAGACTTGAGACCTATACTCCTCGACCCTAAGGTGCAGGTGATTCGTCCCCAGCAATCAGAAACCACCCTGGACGGGCATACACTTTACACGAGTCACAACCCCACTACTTTCTCAGCACCTCTACTTACTACCACTACCGACGTGTTGATACATTTACATGAATTACGGTGACTCGATATACGAATTTTAACAATTTTACCATTTAAAGTACAGTCCATATAACATTGTGTGTATGTTTGGACGTATCATCGTGACTTAGAAACTCTTGTACTCTCTTGTCCCGTCTACTGGGTACCGTACGGGAGGTCGAGAAACTAGACTGGGAGGTAAGGGTCGGAGAGGACAAGTACCGAACTACTTAAAAGGGAATCTCTTCACGGACACAGAACAGTACTCAAGTTACTGTCCTCACGACACTGTCACTAAGGGGTGGGGATGGGAGAACCGTAGCACTCATAGAGTCGGAGGAACAAGGGTCGCGGGGTGGGACTCGAGTGTTTACAGACCACACGTAGACGTGTTCGAGGGGTAGTACCGTCCTTGTCTAAGATGACCGGCAACGTAGGCACAGTGTCCCCTTCCGTCAACCACAGTTTATGTCACACGACTAGTGTCTTCAAGAGGACTCGAGAAAAAGTTTGTGTCCTCTATAAATATTTTAGGAGAGTTTATAAAACCCACGTGGTGAAACCTATATATGAACTATCTTCGTCCGAATTTTGACAACAAACGATTAGTCTTGGTGTAAGAGATCCCACTGAATTTCGTTTTCGTCTCTCGTACTTTCGTTTAATCCTTTAGTGAGTCGTCGTCAACCTCTCACAAGAGTTCGATCTCTTGACCTGCCTTGTTATACGACACTCTCTGCCACCAGTGTACCTTCGAATCAGTACACTTCCCAAAACATAGTTTTCACTTACTTAGTGTGAAAATGAATGCTAATCGTCTAAGGAAGTCAGTACTTCCTTCCAGTAATTCCAAACAGTCAAAATGTTAAATACGACACTTATGATTAACCCAAGACAGTGGATGTCTTTCACTCCCCGGAACCCATTTGACTACGACAGAGTGGACACAGGTCGACACCTAGGCCGGGACCAAGTCGGGGTGTAGCGTCTGGGGGTGGAGGACGTAATAGTTTAGAAACCCAGACAGGACTAGTCTGAGGGTGTGACGACAGATGTGTCGAGTGGGAGGACGAGGTCGGGAAGAGTCTGGGGAGAAGTGTAAGTCCTTCGTCGAGGTCCAGGAGTCTGTCTCTTGTCCGAAGAAGACGGGGGTAGTTGTAAAGATCGAGTAGGGGTATAAGTGAGTCATAGGTCGACACGACCGAGACACCCCAGGAAAGAGTGGGGACAGACAGACATGTGTGACCAGGGAGACAGGGTCTCGGTCCCTCGTAACACGGTCCTGGGTCTTCCTTCCACCCGGGACGGCAAGGGAGGGCGAGGAGGTCCGCCGCGGGCACGTGAGGGTGAAGGGTGTCGGGAGTCACCCACGTGAACCGATAAATACTCGGGGTGGTGGTCGGGAGTTCGACATTTACGTCCTTCCGCGGAGTCGGGTCACACAAGTCAGGGTTCTGGGGACGGGGACGACACAGAAGAAGGTCCTACAAAGGGGTCTCTCAGAGTCCCGAGGAAACAGAGGGATAGATTCTCTCGTCGGGGTGAACGAAAAGGAAATCTCGTATGTCGTACCGGGTTATCACGTAAAAGATATTAGCAAGTCACGCAGGGGGACACGTGCCATGTCTCATAACAGAAGACAGAACTGAAGTCGCATAGGAGTCGTGAATCCTGTCACGGACCGAGGAGTTGTTTGGAGACAACTGACTTACTTACCTCCATCCCGGAGACAGACAAGGTAGACACAGGGGAGGTGGTGTCCTACACAGGAGAGAATTTCACTTTTGACTTTCAACGAGTCAGCACAGGTTGTGAAACACTGGGGTAGTCAAGTCAAGTCAAGTCAAGTCAAGTCAGCGAGTTAGCACAGACTGAGAAACACTGGGATACCTAGCGTCGTACGGTCCGGAGGGACAGGTAGTGGTTGAGGACCTCAAGTGAATCTGAACGTAGGTAGCTCAGTCACTACGGTAGGTCGGTAGAGTAGGAGTCAGCAGGGGAAGAGGAGGACGAGGGTTAGGGAGGATCGTAGTCTCAGAAAAGGTTACTCAGTTGAGAAGCGTACTCCACCGGTTTCATGACCTCAAAGTCGAAATCGTAGTAAGGAAGGTTTCTTTAGGGTCCCGACTAGAGGAAGTCTTACCTGACCAACCTAGAGGAACGTTAGGTTCCCTGAGAGTTCTCAGAAGAGGTTGTGGTGCCAAGTTTTCGTAGTTAAAGAAGCCGCGAGTCGGAAGAAGTGACAGGTTGAGAGTGTAGGCATGTACTGATGACCCTTTTGGTATCGGAATTGATCTGTCTGGAATCAACCGTTTCATTACAGAGACGAAAACTTATACGATAGATCCAACGAGTATTGAAAGGAAGGTTCCTCATTCGCAGAAAATTAAAGTACCGAAGTCAGTGGTAGACGTCACTAAAACCTCGGGGTTTGTTATTTCAGACTGTGACAAAGGTGACAAAGAGGTAGATAAAGGGTACTTCACTACCCTGGTCTACGGTACTAGAAACAAAAGATTTACAACTCGAAATTCGGTTGAAAAAGTGAGAGGAGAAAGTGAAAGTAGTTCTCCGAAAAACATTGGGGCACCTGACATCCTTAAGAAGTCCGATCTTATGACTTCACCCGTCGGAAAGGGAAGAAGTTCCCTAGAAGGGTTGGGTCCCTAGTTTGATTCCAGAGGGAGTAACGTCCGTCTAAAAGATGGTTGACTCGATAGTCCCCGGTCGGGAATATATACTATATACACCCTAATATCCTGATTGTGTCAGAAATATTGACTTATTGTCGATTTGTTGACCAACGACTGAGTCATTAAAGGTAGTACAGAACCTTTAAAAATTAGATTTTTGAACCTTTTATCACATAGAAGGATTACTAAACCTATTTTCGTGAAAAATCCTTTTTTTTTATTTCGGTAGTCAACTAGTGAAACAATAACTAATACAATGGAGTAGACACTACCTGACAACTCTTTTGTAAAATTTTGAAAACACAACCAGGTAGAACCTGTATCATCGGGTAACCTAAACTAATTGTTTAGGTTAGAAAGTTGTTAATTGTTTAGAAGACTCTGATGACCGTCCATTAATACTTAATTCCTCTTTTTTTAAAATAAATTTACGAAATCATATTATGAAAAAAAAAATAAACTTTTTTCACAATCAGTTCTTTGAATCATACTTACGACTTGATTGTGTACAATTTCCCAGTCTTACTTAGGAAAACCTAAATTACTTCGCTACCAAACACACAGACTCAGGACCCCAGGACTAAGACTAGTGTCTGGGTCACAGGTCTCACAGGGGAATCCTGAGAAGACTTGACTCAGGTTTCGTGTCCCGGTGAACACCAATCTCTCCTCGCCTCTTTCCTCGACTGTGAATGACTCGTACGACCACCAAACTAAAGAGTCTTACACACCTACTGCAACAGGGACTGCAAGACTCTACTTCTTTGACTCCAAATCAGAGAACAGGCTACAGCAGTCCGAGGACTCTCCCTGACTCGACTTCAGACGACGGAGGTCTGGGAGGTAGACTGAATGAGTGTCCGACTCGAGACCGGGTCCAAGGACTCTAAAAGAGACGTTTCCAGACCCCGTGAGTCTGGACGGACACTAGTGCACCCGGGTCCGGACCCGTGAACGAAGGGATTTCCCCAACACCTGGGAAACCCCAATCTGACCCGACTCAAGGATGCCCAGACGTAAATAAAAAAGAAAAAAAAACTTCTGTATAAAAATAAAAATAAAAATAAAAAAAGTAAATTTTACATCCTCGTTCAAAAAAACAAAACAAAAAAAAAAAGGGACACTTTTTCTAAAGTCCAACTCATCACTCCCCCCAGAATTGATATCTCGTGACCGTGGACACTGTGATCTCAGGGTAAGAAAGAGAAGGAATCCTAATTCCAGACACTAGACTTCCCCTGCATAGCTTCTCAAGTTATTAGTGAAGCCCAGGAGATGAGCAGTGTGGAAAGGGGAACTTGGCATACCTCGGAGGGAATAATGCTTTTATCTGGGGCCCAGGCTGCTAGAGGATTTCATCCAAGATCAATAAAAGCCAGGGTTTATTCAGACAGAATTGGAACAGCCTGAACCACAGGGTGGGGATTCATTTCTATTTCCCTTGCCCATCCATATAATGATATAAGATTTAGCTAAAGCACCTATTAGAATACATGGTAGCTACATATTTCCAGTGGCTGATTTTCTCAATATGCAATCCTGGTTTAACTACCAAAATCCAGTATGGAGCAAGTTAAGAGTCTTCATACAACCTTTTTTCTTCTAGCAGATCTTTAAAATAATTATTCTAATTAATTCACAGAGTAAATGCAATTCAGACACTCAGTCTGTTAGGACATTACTGAATTACTCTGGAAGCCCTCTTGTTCTCGCAGACTCATTGTAAGCACCTTAAACTGTGGTATTCTAGAGCAGATGACTCAAGTTTACCTGAATAAACTCCTAAGCACCAGTTCAGAACAAATACTACATCTTCATCTTCTTTTAAATATCCCACAAAATACAGGTCACTTTGTACATTCGCCCTATGAAACAGAAAATTAAAAATATTACACTATAGATATACATAGAATTTACACAGATATCACAAAAAAATTACCTCAAGAAATGTATATTATGCTGGAAAATATTTCCCAGCTCACAAGGCCTTGTGTGTGTCTCCCTTTTAAAAATCTGAATCACGATTTTCAGTTTTCAAAATTATCTGTGGAGACAGACTTAGAAATTGAACTTATGGTTGGCAAGGGGAAGGATAGTTAGAGAGTTTGGATGTTCATGCAACACAGGAGAAGGGGACGACAGAGGGTGAGATGGCTGGATGGCATCACTGCCTCGATGGCTGTGAGTCTGAGTGAACTCCGGGAGTTGGTGATGGACAGGGAGGCCTGGCGTGCTGCGATTCATGGGGTCGCAAAGAGTCGGACACACCTGAGTGACTGAACTGAACTGAACCAACAAGGACGTATTGTAGAACACATGGCACTGCTGAATGTCATGTGGCAGATGGGAGGGAAGTTTGGGGGAGAATGGATACATGTATATGTATGGCTGCGTCCGTTCACTATTCAAAGGAAAGTATAACACCATTGTTGATTGGCCATTTCCCAATACAATATTAAAAGTTCAAAAAGACCCTGGTTGCCTCGAGACTATACACGAGTATAAAACTCAAAATGGATTTACCATTACATTCTAATTAATTTTATGTTCTAGTCACTTTACATTTGTAGGAGAAGTTTTTTTTGTTGGGAGATCAAAATGTTACCTGAAAACCAATGAAAATTCTCCAGAACACCAAATATCGTCCACCTAGAAGTCACACTTCTCACAGGGACTTCCAAAGGGTCACCAACAAAGGAGGAGGGACTCCGGAAGCTGGACAGAACGAAGACTTCCACCGGAGGACTGGACCCAAGGAGACTTCTCAATCAAGTAGTCTTGTGTACGATGAGACAAGTCAACCGATCTGAACACGACTCCGGGTCTCACCGAAACAAAAACGTCCAGTACTAACTGTCCCGGACAACTTCGTCCCTACACTGACCTCTCTACTGTCGTCATCGGAACCGGACCGGTGGTTGATCGACACACTAGTTCCGGTTTCATCTACCTATGATGACCCGTCCGTTTAGAGGTCCGTCCTACAACAGTACCAATATTTATACCTGGGACCTCGGTTGAAGGACCCAAGTTAGGACCACGATCAATGATTGTCGTCATCGGTCAATATCAATTATGAATATACGGTCAATAAATTAAAGAGGCACAAAGTTAAAAGAATGCTTATTTTACTCCTATGATAAGTGTGCGAATGGTTATAGAACTACAACACCCGTAATTCGTCCAATTATACAAGTATCTTGAATCGTGTCCCAGTCACTCATTACTTGGAGACTCCTACTGTCGTACCACAGACCCTTGAAAAGAGGACACTTTACCCTCATTGGCCACGGGAAGGACAAAGTGTTCTGACAACACTCCTAATTTATTCTGACAAATCACGTCGTAGAACACGTCTAAATAAGTTGTGTACAAGAAATCAGGTCCGTGACACTCCTCGTGTCCTACCATTTGACGTCTCCGGGTGTGTTAGAGTAGAATAATACTTCGACCTCACTCCTTCACTAACCTTCTCAGAAACGATAATGTCGATACTTCAGAGAGATGAAAAGGACAATTGTACTTTTGATATCGGTATTTAAATCTTCGTAGTTCACCCTGACTTAAAGACAATAGTGTCGGAGACTCACCAACACCGGTGATAATTGGTCCGAGAACTACTGGACATCTGAAGAGGTCTACGACTAAATAATAAGTTCCTAAACCTTTGTTCAAATTTAGAAATTCTAGTGATTAGGATCTCGTCGTCCGTGTGAACCACATATAGAATAGAGGGAGAGGACACAGATAATAGTCTTGAAGTAAGGAAGTTCTTTTATCTTCGGGTTTATTCATGACGTTTCTATCCAGGTTTCCAAACCCCCGTAGTCAATAAATGAGAAAATCACTATATATATATAATTCAACTTGAGAAGAGACACAAATAAAAGTTTTCATCTTAAAAATTATCTACTATATACCACCAGAACCAAAGACCATACACTACCGTACTTCTCTTTTGGTGTATCTCACCATAAAGAACAATGATTCAAGTTCGGGCAAGACGAACGGAGTGTTACGGTCACTCAGAATGTCTGCTGCACAATTCCGTTTCTTATTACTGAAATAAACTTAACTCCAGACCTACGGACCAAGAAAATGTCTTGTATCCCCTCTCCTCCGCTCCTTCACTTCAGTTTTCCGGTAAATAGAACGTGTTGTTCTCCTATAAAAAAGACGTCGGTAAGTGTCCACCACTCTCAGTCTAACAGAGGGACACTCGACTATTTTCGGTGAAACCAAATTATAAGTCCGTCCTCCCGTCCCCAGGGACTGTTTTCGTCATTTATCGTTACCAGTTTCTTTGTCTAGGTCGTACCTCAGTCATAACCGAGGAGGGACGTGTCAAGGAAACCACACGTGGAGGGGACATACCCCGGTCACAGGACAAGAAAGAGTAGGACTCAGAGGAATCCCTCGTGGTGGGAACGTCCCCACCGACGTCTCAGGACTACCGACGTCGTAGGAAACAAATGACTACACTGTCCACTGTAAAAATCAAATGTGGTCTATAAATGGTCTTTAAGGGTATCAGATAAGACGTCGGAATTCCTATATGATAATAACACCTAAGATTCTTCCCTTCATTTTAGTTACTATTCACTAAGAACCAGTAAATCATTATAAAGTCAAAAGGACGGATATAGAGAGACCAAAAGAATCTACGAATAAGTATTCAGACATGAACAGTATGGACCATATGAATACTTTTATTGTCGAATAATGGGGTCATCATTTGAATGTTGAACCTTTACCGGTGTTCGGTATTAAAGGGTTTTACACTCGACGACCCTCGGTAGACCTCCCCCTTTTTAAACGTCTCTCCAATATTAATACAAATAAATTTTTCATGGTGAACCGTTTTAATTAGAACTATTAATTTCGTTTTAACTACATTGTTAATCCTAATTGAATCCATAAAACGTTGATAAACAAATGGCTAAATCGTGAACCTCATTCAGAATCTACCGTATTTAGATTTCTCTCCCTTGTAAGAGTTTAGGTGGTTGGGAAGGACAATGACGGTGTTCTAAGGGGGTAAGAAAGTCTTTAGTCCTGAGTTAAAGTTAAGGTGTGGGTGACGGTAAACCACTATAAAAACAAAGAGAAATTCACAGTAGGATAAAACAAAAAGAGAAATGGTGACTGTAACCGAATAAAGTATACTTAAACATTATATAATTTAAACAACAACACAATGGTGATTGAGTACAGACTGAGAAAACATCAGGGTATCTGACATCGGACGGTCCGACGAGACAGGTATCTTAAAGAGTCCGTTCTTATGAGCTCACCCAACGGTACAGGTTGAGGTTCCCTAGAAGGACTGGATCCTTAACTTGGGGACAGAGAATACAGAGGACGTAATCATCCACCTAAGAAATCGTACTCGGGGAACCCTTCGGGTTATATAATTTATAAATTATGTACATGAAAATTTTTTTCTAAATAAATAAATACAAATCAACGTACCCAGAAACAACGACGTGTAACACCAACGAAAAAGACGACGTCTAGAGTCCGAGATCCGTATACCCGAAGTCATCAAGACCACGTGTCCGAATCAACGAGACACCGTACACCTTTGAAGGACGTGGTCCCTAGTTTGGGTACAGGGGACGTGACCCCTGTGACATAGTGGTCCTTTCAGGGATTTATGTATATGAAGTTTTTATAACAAAACTAAACAAGTACTTAATAAAGAGAATTTCGAGGATAGACTCCTTTACTCATTAAAAACATAGGATAAGAACGTCCTTCTTAAAATTTAGCAAAGAAGTCTCTGTGACCCCTATACCTACTGAACGACGGGGACTATAAAGTTCTAAAGTAGGTCCATCACATGGTCAGGACGGTCTCAAGAGTGTCCCTTCTTGTCTCACGGACAAAGAGTTCCTAAAAAGTGTCCCTGACCTCCACCCGGAAAGTCGGACCACTACACAGGACAATAGAAGGCATTCTCCGACACAAAGACTCTCTCTCCACATCGACTCTAACCCTCCGACTCAATTGTACTCATTGGGGACCCCGTCCTCACCGATGTGTCAGTGTTCTAACCGGACTTCGTCCTTGTACGACCCATTTACCAAGAGGGAGACGGAAGGTCCATAGACCACACCTGAGGGAAATGACACTTGTGTAGAGTATTGTCTCTCTGTTATTTGAGAGTACCTTTCTATTGGATCTAATTGATTTAATACGTAACATAACCCGAAGGGTTCACCGAGTCATCATTTCTTAAATGGACTGTTACGTTCTCCACGTTCTCTACTCCCAAGGTAAGGACCCAACCCTTCTACGGGACCTCTTACCTTACCGCTGGGTGAAGTCATAAGAACGGATCTTTTAAAGTGTCTGTCTACTCAGACCACAGGTACCCCGACGTTTCTCAGTCCGTGTTGACTCGTACTCCTACTACGTAACATAAGGGTGTCTCCTGTTAATAAACGACGTGGTAAAATAAACCTATTTCGGTCCACACCAATGAATGTTTATTTCCTAACCAATTTTTATTCCACTTTTATTATGAAATTGTTCATGTTACAATAAATCAACGATTTAACACAGACTGAGAAAACACTGTGGTACCTGACGTCGGGTGGTTTGAAGAGGTAGGTTCCCTAAAGAATCTCTGTTTATGACCTCACGTAACGGTAAACGAAAAGGTCCCTTATAAGGACTGGGTCTCTAGTCTGAACACAGAGGACACAGAGGACGTTACATCCGTCTAAGAATGGTGACTCGGTGGACCCTTCAGGTTGTTCAAATTATCTCTCGTAGAAACTTCTATACTTCCGAAAATTCGGTCATTAAGATAATACCCTAGTTTCAGTAGAGTCTTTTACAGAAAACAAAAACATCTATGAAAAAGAAACCGAGTCTCCAATTTCGCAGACGGACGTTACGTCCTTTGGGCCCAAACTAGACACTCACTCTTCCTTTCCCGTTGGGTGAGGTCATAAGAAGGGACCTCTTAGGGTACCTCCTTCCTCGGACCACCCGAAGTCAGGTGGCCCAACGTTTCTCAACCTGTGTTGACTCGTTGAAGTGAAAGTGAAAGAAAAGTGTTCGACTAACGAAACAGAATTCCACAGAATAACTGTTTAAGTCTGAATTTAGCTTCTTTCATCCCTTTTGGTGACCTGGTAAGTCGATACTGGATTTAGTTTAGGGAATACTAATATGTCACCTTTACTCTTTATCTAAATTCCCTGATCTAGACTACCTGTCTCATGGACTACTTTATACCTACCTCCAAGTACAGAAACATATCCTCTATCCTCAGTTCTGGTAGGGGTTCTTTTTCTTAACGTTTTTTTACGTTTTACTGACACCTCCGGAATGTTTATCGACACTTTTTTTCTCTTCACTTTTCGTTTCCTCTTTTCCTTTCTATATTCGTAGACTTACGTCTCAAGGTTTCTTATCGTTCCTCTCTATTCTTTCGGAAGGAGTCACTAGTCACGTTCCTTTATCTCCTTTTGTTATCTTACCCTTTCGTTTCCACAACTTTTGAAAGATTTCACCAATGTACATACGTAGGGAAACCCCAATGGTGTCTGACTTAGAAGGGTACATGTCTATTATACTAAAGTCAAATCTAAATGATGGAATGTTACGTAACAACATATTTTATGTAGAACAAACACGAAATGTACTTTATAAAAGAATTTTCCGAAACACATGTTAATTTTACACATATAAAAGGATGTCTAGAGGTAACACTGAAAGTCTCTATATCGGAATTTTTTTTTAAACCGGGACTCTTTAAATAAGTCACAAAAAGGTCCACTGGAGATATGTAACTCCAATAATCCAGAGGTGATCTGGGTCACCGTGGGGTGAGGTCATGAGAACGGATCTTTTAGGATACCTACCTCCTCGGACCATCCGACGTCAGGTACCCCAGCGATTCTCAACCTGTGTTGACTCGCTGAAGTGAAAGTGAAAAGTGAAAGTACGTAACCTCTTCCTTTACCGTTGGGTGAGGTCACAAGAACGGACCTCTTAGGGTCCCTGCCCCCTGGGACCACCCGACAGTAGAGACCCCAACGTGTCACAGTCTGTGCTGTCTTCACTGAATCGTCGTCGTCTCTAGAGAAGTTCTTTTAATCTCTATGGTTCCCTTATGAAGTACGTTTCTACCCGAACAATTTCCTGTCTTTACCATACCTGGATTCTCTTCGTCTTCTATAATTCTCCACCGTTCTTATGTGTCTTCTTGACATGTTTTTTCTAGAAGTGCTGGTTCTATTAGTGCTACCACACTAGTGAGAGGTTCTCGGTCTGTAGGACCTTGCACTTCAGTTCACCCGGAATCCTTCGTAGTGATGCTTGTTTCGATCACCTCCACTTCCTTAAGGTCACCTCGAGAAAGTCTAGGATTTTCTACTACGACACTTTCACGACGTGAGTTATACGGTCGTTTAAACCTTTTGAGTCGTCACCGATGTCCTGACCTTTTCCAGTCAAAAGTAAGGTTAGGGTTTCTTTCCGTTACGGTTTGTTACGAGTTTGATAGCGTGTTAATGTGAGTAGAGTGTGNACATATAAAAGGATGTCTAGAGGTAACACTGAAAGTCTCTATATCGGAATTTTTTTTTTAACCGGGACTCTTTAAATAAGCCACAAAAAGGTCCACTGGAGATATGTAACTCCAATAATCCAGAGGTGATCTGGGTCACCGTGGGGTGAGGTCATGAGAACGGATCTTTTAGGATACCTACCTCCTCGGACCATCCGACGTCAGGTACCCCAGCGATTCTCAACCTGTGTTGACTCGCTGAAGTGAAAGTGAAAAGTGAAAGTACGTAACCTCTTCCTTTACCGTTGGGTGAGGTCACAAGAACGGACCTGTTAGGGTCCCTACCCCCTGGGACCACCCGACAGTAGAGACCCCAACGTGTCACAGTCTGTGCTGACTTCACTGAATCGTCGTCGTCTCTAGAGAAGTTCTTTTAATCTCTATGGTTCCCTTATAAAGTACGTTTCTACCCGAACAATTTCCTGTCTTTACCATACCTGGATTCTCTTCGTCTTCTATAATTCTCCACCCTTCTTATGTGTCTTCTTGACATGTTTTTTCTAGAAGTGCTGGTTCTATTAGTACTACCACACTAGTGAGAGGTTCTCGGTCTGTAGGACCTTACACTTCAGTTCACCCGGAATCCTTCGTAGTGATGCTTGTTTCGATCACCTCCACTTCCTTAAGGTCACCTCGAGAAAGTCTAGGATTTTCTACTACGACACTTTCACGACGTGAGTTATACGGTCGTTTAAACCTTTTGAGTCGTCACCGATGTCCTGACCTTTTCCAGTCAAAAGTAAGGTTAGGGTTTCTTTCCGTTACGGTTTGTTACGAGTTTGATAGCGTGTTAATGTGAGTAGAGTGTGTGATCATCATTTCATTACGAGTTTTGAGAGGTTCGGTCCGAAGTTGTCATGCACTTGGTACTTGAAGGTCTACAAGTTCGACCAAAATCTTTTCCGTCTCCTTGGTCTCCAGTTTAACGGTTGTAGGCGACGTAGTAGCTTTTTCGTTGTCTCAAGGTCTTTCTGTAGATAAAGACGAAATAACTGATACGGTTTCGGAAACTGACACACCTAGTGTTATTTGACACCTTTTAAGACTTTCTCTACCCTTATGGTCTGGTGGACTGGACGGAGAACTCCTTGGACATACGTCCAGTCCTTCGTTGTCAATCTTGACCTGTACCTTGTTATCTGACCAAGGTTTATATTTTCCCCCATGCAGTTCCGACATATAACAGTGGGACGAATAAATTGAATATACGTCTCATGTAGTACTCTTTACGACCCGACCTACTTCGTGTTCGACCTTAGTTCTAACGGACCTCTTTATAGTTATTGGNCTGTACCTTGTTATCTGACCAAGGTTTATATTTTCCCCCATGCAGTTCCGACATATAACAGTGGTACGAATAAATTGAATATACGTCTCATGTAGTACTCTTTACGACCCGACCTACTTCGTGTTCGACCTTAGTTCTAACGGACCTCTTTATAGTTATTGGAGTCTATACGTCTACTGTGGTGAAAATACCGTCTTTTACTTCTCCTTGATTTTTCGGAGAACTACTTTCACTTTCTCCTCTCACTTTTTCAATGGAATTTCGAGTGGTAAGTCTTTTACTTCTAGTACGGTAAGTCAGGGTAGTGAAGTACCCTTTATCTACTCCTTTGTCACCGTCTGAAATAAAAAGACCCGAGGTTTTAGTGACGTCTACGACTCACGTCGGTACTTTAATTTTCTGCAAATGAGGAACCTTCCTTTAAATACTGGTTGGATCTGTCGCATAATTCTTCTTCTCTGTAATGAAACAGTTGTTTCCAGGCAGATCAGTTCCGGTGCCAAAAAAGTCATCAGTACACATCTGCACTCTCAACCTGACACTTCTTTCGACTCACGGTATCCACGCACCTAAATAGAGACCCGAAAGACAAAACAAGGTAACTAGATGTAGAGACAGAAACACGGTCATGGTATGACAGAACTACTGACACCGAAACATCATCTCGGACTTCAGTCCGTTCAACTAAGGAGGTCAAGGTAAGAAGAAAGAGTTCTAACGAAACCGATAAGCTCCAAAAAACATAAAGGTATGTTTAGAACTTTAATAAACAAGATCAAGACACTTTTTATGGTGACCATCGAACTATCCCTAACGTAACTTAGATATCTAACGAAACCCAACACATGAGTAAAAGTGATATAACTAAGAAGACTAGGTACTTGTACCATATAAAGAGGTAGATAATCACAGGAGAAACTAAAGAAAGTAGTCACAAAATATCAAAAGATATATATCCAGAAATCAAAGAAATCCATCTATATAAGGATTCATAAAATAAGAAAAACAACGTGTCCTATATCCTACGAACCCCGACCACGTACCCCTACTAGGTCTCTCTACTATACCCCACCCTCCACCCTCCCCCTAAGTACAAACCCTTGAGTACATGTGGGCACCTAAGTACAGTTACATACCGTTTAAGTTATGTCATAACATTTTATTTTATTTCATTTTTATTTTTAATTTTTCTTTCTTTATTTTTTATTTATCTTCTTTGTAATTCTTAGGTTTTATTTATTTACTTATTTATGTAAACTCCAGTCTAATTTTTTTTTTTTTCGACTCGCAGTTTCTTAACTACGAAAACTAGACACCACAACCTCTGCTGAGAACTCTCTGGGAACCTGACGTTCTTCTAGGTTGGTCATGTAGGATTTCCTTTAGTCAGGACTGATAAGTAACCTTCCTGACCACAGCTTCGACTTTGATGTTATGAAACCGGTGGACTACGTTTCTAGACTGAGGACCAGGTCCTCCACCTGTCTCGAAGATCCTCCATTTGAAACAAGGGCCTACTCTCCCTTTCCGGCGACACCTACCAACCCGTCTTTCACAACCACCTTCGGTTCAAGGACACACCCTGGGTCAGAAAAAGAGATAGTGGTCGACTCCTCCCCAGCCCCCTCCTTTCTCCGACCTTTCAGGAACAAGTCGACACATTCGCATGGACACAAGTTTGAGTAAAAACTACTGAAACGAATAGGAACATAAACTATTTGGAATCTTCTAAGAACTAGTAAAAACAAAAATAATGAAGATTTCACAAATAAGGCATATGAAAGGTAGTAGATTAAATAAGAGTGAGGGAATTTACTTTAAAGTCTGTTAAATAAATTATAAAACACTATCACTACGGTTTACACCGATTCCTTTTGGGACCTAAGACTCATCACCAGGTGCGACGTCCTGTCAAGTGGGGGAGTCCACTATAGTGAGTCTCTAGTGTAGGGTTGTCTCTCTACTAGTACACAAACACGTGGTAAGACACGTGACTGAGAGTGTCGATGGTCGGACAAGTCAGTGTAATATACATAAACCCGTTTAACCTCGACAAGTGGTAAAGCTTCCTACTTCCTATCGTCGTATTTTTTCAGTCAAATACACCACACTAACGTGGACTATTAGTAAACACCACGGTTGTCGAAATTTCACACCGTCACGTCTAGGGAGATCAGAGGGAAAGGTTCGGGGGCAGGGTCGAGAGGGAGAATGGTAGAGGTGGGGTGTTTGGGAGTAAGAGGAAAGACATTTTACCTCTTTTATTGTGGGTGAAGGATTCTTACAACCTTCCTATTTTCCTTTAATTAAAATTATGATAAAAACGTATTGTAGATTTACGTACAACTCGTGATTCATTGACAAAATTTTTATGGTATACACAAAATCCATTCTCTTCAGTAAACTACTGACACCATAAACAACAACAAGTCAACGATTCAGTACGAAATGAGAAACACTAGGGTACTTGACGTCGTGTAGTCCGGAAGAACAGGGAGTGATAGGACTTCAAACGGGTTCAAGTACAGGTAACTTAGTCACTACGGTAGGTCGGTAGAGTAAAAGACGGTGGGAGAAGAGGAAAACGGAAACCGTTTCACCGTAATACAACGAAATTTCAATAACAGTCTCTGTCAGAGTTCCGGGCATTTATAGAGTACTTAAACATGGTGTCTCTAAGATCTAAACATTAGGAACTTCTAAAACTACCTGTGAAAGAAAAAAAATTATATTTAAATAAATAAAAGTAACCTCCAATTAGTGAAATATTATAACATAACCAAAACAGTATGTAGTTGTACTTTTGTACATATTATAGTATATACTTTACTTAGCGGTCAGGTCCAAACTACGTACTATGATCTGTGAAAGAATATATCTGAGTGTTTTATTTTCAGTCAACAAAGTTCTATCTGGTGACTCGTAATTTATAAAGTCTCAGTACATTAAAAGTATGTTAAACGGTTTCAGGGTTTATTGTGACTCATTCTTCAGAGTTAATAGATGTTAAGAACAGTAACTTTAGTAGTGGAGGTTCCACAGAAGAATGACAATTTTGTTCACTTTTACTTCCACTCTACTCCTTCAATCCAAATCCGTAAAATTAAAAGGTTTTTTTTTCAAACTCTGACGAGACTCGTACACTTGAATGTGTCGATGAGAGTCGTTTTATGACATTAAATAACTCCTTTTGATTCAACGTTTTACGAATAAGGGTGTGTGAGGAGTAAGTCCCCTTTTTTTTTTAGTCTTCGAACCGTCTCGACTTGATCAGAAGTGCAGGAAAGTACCAGTGTTTCCCGATTAGGACTCCCGTGAACTCAGTGGTTACCGTCAACACCACCCTGGTGGTCCCTGACACAGTCAGGGAGGAGTCGTGTGTGTCTTGTGTGACTGACGTCAAAATACTTCACTTTTACGGGTTCTTTTTCTTTTACACTTCCTTCACAAGAGTCAGTAAAGAAAGGTATCTCCCCTCGCGTTTTCTTGTCTGGTGACGTAGACCTATAACTCTTCTTTCGGACTCTGAGTCACATTATCCAATAATACTCAGTGAACGAAAATATTTTCGTTTCTCACCTTTACGGAAATGAACAGAGTCGTGGTGACTGGGAACGTAAAACAACACATCTCTACGGTCCCTTTCATACATCTCTCATAAGTCGGAGAGGGTGACTTATTACTCAATCAGTAAAACTCTAAAGACACCACACAACTAGGGAAGGAGTTGCTGAAGGAGTTTAGGGGGAACCCCTACAAATAAAAATTATATATAAATTATAATCAGGAAACACCTATAAAAGAAGGTCAGTCACCGAACGGTAAATATAGGAATCACCTCTATTTCCAAATTAAAACTACTTCAGATTACAAATGGAAAAAAAAAAAGAAAGTATCAACTACAAAAACATAGGATTCTTTAGAAATGTATAGGAATCCTTACACTTCTATGAAAGATACAAGATGGAAAAATCTATAACTACGTAGAACGTGATTAAAAATATACACTTTCTCATTAATCACCAAATTAAAATAAAAAAGGTTAATAAGACCTGTGCAAACAATTTCTGAAAATACGTAACCTAATTCCTTTAGACGTAGACATATTAAATAGAACAAGGAGTCATCAACGTCAAATACGGTTATAAAACTAGGAATATGGTTATGACGTAAGATTCAATGACATGTAAAATTATTCTCTACTTTGGGTATCAAATTTAACAGATTGAAACACGAAGAAACAGTTCCAACGAAACTAGTAAGACCTAAGAAATGTAAATACACATTTAAAATCTTTGGAAAGTTAAACAAAAATTTATTTTCGGACTTTTAAAATAATTATAAAGGAAAATCGATATCTTATAAACTCTTCAGACTCAGAATTGTTACAACCTAGACGTTAATGATTAAACACAGAGAGAGACGAATAAATCCAGAAGAAATTAAAATCTTTATAAAACATTAAAAATCATATCTGTAGAATGTGAAGAGACCAATTTAAATAAGTACGTATAAACGAAAAAGTATCATAATAACCTCACGAAACAATTTTAATAAATAAGTAAATAAAACCTACGTGACCCGGAAGAAACGATACACACCCGAAAGAGATCAACACCACTCTCCCCCACAGATCAACGACACCCACCTGAAGAGTAAAACCACCGAAAAGGACAACGTTTCGTACCCTAGATCCCGTGTACCCAAAGTCATAAACACCATGCACCCGAGTCATCCACGTCGTCAGACCAAGATCTCGGACCCGAGCCATCAACACCGAATACCCGAATCGACGAGACGTGTACACCTAAGAAGGGTTTGGTCCCTACCTTGGACACGAGGGACGTAACCGTCCACCTAATAATTGGTGAACCTGGTGATCCCTTCAGAACAAAGACTATGGTAATAAGTGAACGAACAACGATCAGATATCTTTACATCAACTAAATAAACACTTAATTGAAACGTAAAGGACCTCAGTTATCGCCATAAAAAAAAATTAAGATATCCTAAAATAGGTATACGTTAGTACAGTCGACATTTATTACTGTCAAAACATAGAAGTAAAGGTTATAAATACTGAAAATAAAGGAAAAGAACAGAATAACACCGATCTAAAAGGTCAATCACAATTTCTCTTAACCAATCTAATCTATTGGAACACAAGAATCGCGTTTTAGAAAGTCATTAAAAAATAATGTTTATTATAATTAACGTTAAAAAATCCATCCATAGACAATAGTCTAACTTTTACAAAGAAAATTAAGTAGTTAACGGTTCTTAAAATGAAAATTTTTTTTACTTATACATACTTAAAATTGTTTATAAAGAAAATGTAGAGAAGTCGACCAGTATGCTAATAAAGAGAAATGAGAAAATTACACTTAATATCACTAACCATAAACTTTCAATTTGAATTGTAAGGACCTTTTCCGACATGAACCAGTATTACGTCGTAGAAAAAATACATAACTACATACATCAAACAGTTCTTAAAAACATGGACAACAAATACTTCCTATAACCAGACATTAAACGAAAAGAATTTTATAGTTGTATAAAAGAATTTTATACAGTCGAAAACAATAGTCTTCATACAGTCGGTCAAGTCAACGAGTCAGTACAGACTGAGAAACGCTGGGGTACATGACGTCGTGTGGTCCGAAGGGACAGGTAGTGGTTGAGGGTCTCGAATGAGTTTGAGTACAGGTAGTTCAGTCACTACGTTAGGTTGGTAGAGTAGGAGACAGCAGGGGAAGAGGAGGACGGAAATTAGAAAAGTCGTAGTCCCAGAAAAGGTTACTCAGTCAAGAAGTGTAGTTCACCGGTTTCATGACCTCAAAGTCGAAGTCGTAGTCAGGACGGTTACTTATAAGTCTTGATAAAAGGAAATCCTACCTGATCAACCTAGAGGAACGTCAGGTTCCCTGAGAGTTCTCAGAAGAGGTTGTGGTATCAAGTTTTCGTAGTTAAGAATACGTAGGGTACTTTTATGTACCCTTTATATAGGTAAAAATTACTAGTCAAATTATAGTCGAACTGGTCTGATGTAAGAAGTCAATAAGTCAGTTTTCCACTAAACACACAACGAGACATCCATAAAACATCTACACTGACTTCAGGTAGTCAAGTCAAGTCAGCGAGTCAGTATAGGTTGAGAAACGTTAGGGTACTTAGTGTCGTGCGGTCCGGAGGGACGAGTAGTGGTAGAGGGTCTCAAGTGAGTCTGAGTGTAGGTAGCTCAGGCACTACGGTGGGTCGGTAGAGTAGGAGACAGCAGGGGAAGAGGAGGACGGGGGTTAGGGAGGGTCGTAGTCCCAGAAAAGGTTATTCCGTTGAGTAATGAGTCACTCTATAACGAGTTACTCTATGTGATTTGTACTTCCTTCTTTATGTGGTACAAAGGAATTTCGAAGGACAACACGACCAATCGTTTGACACCTGGTTTGGGGTGGTAAGTGAGTAGTCACCTCAATCGATACTGAGATTCAACCCTCACTTAACTCCCTATTGGTCCAGGGTCTCGAATACACGAACACTTTTCTGGGTTCCGTCAGTTTACTCCCTACTTCTTACACTAATTATATAGGGTTCGTTTCCGGTCCAAATCTTTTCGAATCAGAATCCGAAACATGCACCCACACATGTGAATAATCAGTGAGTCAACACAGACTAAGAAACGTTAGAGTACCTGATTTGACGGTCGGAGGAGACAGGTACCTTAAGAGGTCCGTTCTTATTACCTCACCACACGGTAAGAGAAAGGATCCCCTAGAAGGGTTGGATCCCTAAAAGAGACTTAAAAAGACTTAACACTTTTTAGTGGTAAAAGAGAGTTCACTTTCTAAAACAGATTCTTAAAAAATTAAACAAATACACCTAAGTATCTGAAACCTATCTTAAAGGGTTTACCACATCAGGTTTACCCTTTATATATTTTTATTACTAGAAGGAATGGACCCCTCATAGTCCTGAACCCAGTGAACGAAGACCCAGTCATACGAAGAAAAATACATGGGTAGTGACAGAGACAAGGTATCACACTGTCTCCACGTCTTCGTGACCGGCACCACGACACCAGGTAGTCTACCCGGACCTTAGGTTGGTCTACCCCAATTGACACACACATCGAACTTAACCCGAAAAACCTTAAGGACCCTTACATCTTCTTTCTTTACTCCAACCGAAGTTCCTTCCCTAAATAACACACAAATAACATCTGTTCCTAGAAAACAAAGGAAGAAGTCTACGACTCAAAAACGAATCTATGATATAAGTAGAAGATGTGTGAAGATATTTCCCAAACTCTACCGACCGTTATTTTCTAAGTCTTTACATATATGTATATTTTCATTATTACGAGTCAGTACAGGTTGAGAAACCCTGGGGTACCTGACATCTGACGGTCCGAGGAGACAGGTACCTTAAAAGGTCCGTCCTTATGACCTCGCCCAACAGGCAGGGAAGAGATCCCCTAGAAGGTTTGGGTCCCTAGTTTGGACCCAGAGGACGTAATGTCCGTCTAAGAAATGGTAGACTCGGTGAACCCTTTGGTCATACAACATACGTACGTACGCACACACACACACACAAACATATTATTTCGACAATCTCCGTAGGAGAAACTTGACGAAATCTTAAATCCTGGTACTTTAGACTTGGATTGTGATCTCAAAGACTCTCGTAATCATTACCCAGAAATCACCCATGGATTCCTTTTTCGTAACCGTGTCGAAGGTACCTCGGGAAGTAAAACTAGAATGGAGGAGAAGGGTCCAATGGACGACCCGACCCAATCAGTATTTTCCGGGAGTGGACCTCATCAAATCAGGGAGTCAGAACAGACTGAGAAAAACTGGTGTACTGAGATCGTACGGTCCAAGGAAACAGGTACACTACAAGGTCCGTTCTTATGACCTCACCCAACGGTAAAGGAATAGGTCCCTTGAAGGACTGGGTCCTTGGTTTGGACCCAGAGGACGTATCGTCAGTCTAAGAAATTACTGACTAGGTGGTCCCTTCGATGGACCCCTCTCGGTCTAATAACTTTGCCTATTTACAACAAGTAGTTTACTACGTTCAGACGATTTTTGGTCATTAAACCTAAAAAAAAAAATTTATTAATTGTGAAATCCACATCAAAAAACAAAAACAAAAACTGTTTGTTGTTACCGTTCGGTTCACTGGATTTTCGATCTGTATCTTCCTCGACCTTCCTGGGGAGGGATACTTGTACTTCCAACATCTGACCATCCTACGTGTCAGTTCGGTCACCGACATTCTTTAACAAAACACATCCAGATTATCCTCCCTCCAGTCTGTCAGGATAAAAAGAGGCGAATACTAATCGTAAATAAGGAAGTCTTGAGGTACGAGAAGTAAGACTCAAAAGAAAACTATGGTGTCGTCTCCACACCTCTTTGTCCTTTTTTCGTATACCCAGAGGTAGGTCTAGTACGTCAAAACAAAGGTTTCCGAGGTCCGGTGTCTCAGTGTCAAGACCAACAAACAAGGAGGACGGACGTCGGAGTCCCTAAGGGACTCATGTTTGACGAGGAGAGAAAGAGGTCCTAGTCGTTATGGAATGACCCTTTGAAATCCAGTTGGTGAATGGGAGGGTTGAAGTAATAAAGAATAAACATTTCTTGTCGGTCACAATTGAGTCTGTCCGTAGAGTTGTAGGGTCGAGTAAAAACCAATTTTAAAGGTAGTTGACACTAATGATGGACGTTCAGTAAGTACGGTAAGAAAGATAAACAATTTGTTCGGATATTTTAGTCAGTACTCAGAATCTTAACAGATTTTTATAAGTCCATAAGAAGGGACACAAAGGGGTAGGGGGACACGTCTAGTGGTACCTAAATATAGGTGGACTCTAGTATTTGAAGTCTCCGGAACCGGTTCTGACCCACTTAGACGATCAGGGATGGTGGAGTGGGCTAAAAGTATCGTCCGTCTGTGATTTACAACTAACGTAAGAATAACGGACTATGACAGGAGGTCCCATAGTAGTACGAAAAGGACTATTTCTACCTACGAATTTAGTCGTAGTTGGTTACTAAAGTAAAAGATAAGATGGACGACAGAAAAAATCTGGTTATAGTAAAGGATTCTCTTTTAGTAGAGTCTCCTATTACACTACTAATTCTCTTACAAGTACCTTGAATCGTGTCTCGGAATGTGTACCATGTGTGTAACATTTACCTTAGACCACTACAATATTATCAATTGGAAACATTACCCGTACAATTTATGAATCATATTACTATCTTTCTACCAACATACAACCCCCGTTCGAATTTATACAGTATTACCGAGTACTGTATCCCAAGGGTCGAGACACTGAATCCGAAACGTCAGAGGTAGTTCAACAAAAAAGAGAGGGACACGGAGTGACAGAAGTAAACATTTTAATCTATTATGACAATGATCTATACAATGTGACTTAAACATTAATTGGTGAAGAAATAGGGATGTACCTATCGACTTCGTAGACCTAAGGAGTAGACACTACGGACGAGTGAGTAGAGAGATCATTGTGGACGACTGAGGACTATCAAACTCTACGTCGCGGATGAGAGACTCGGAGTTTATAAGAGAAGACAACTTTTATCATTACGGACGGAGTACCCCGATGACTCACATAGTATTCTCGACTATTGGATCTTTCAAGAATAGTCTCACAAACCACGTAAGTTATTGTAGTACTCCTGGTGTATATTAACATAAAGAAACCTTCCCTTTCGTAAGGGACGACAAAGTTGTTCAAAGTTCCTTTCCTCAAATTAGGATTGTTTAGTTATTTTAAATAGAAACTTTTCATAGGAACTGTGTTTCCGGAGACATAAAAACGATAAAGTCTGTAAAGATGAACACTAACCACACCACCCGCACTACCACCGACGTTAAAGAACCTGACGGTATGGACACTAAGGGGAACCGTAGTAAAAGAAAAAAGAAGCCGCTATAAAGAATCTCTGCAGTGCTCTACACTTTGCGGACCTTACATGTTCACTCATGGTCCCGGCAGTCCAACCCTACCGTCACGTCAGACAGAAGGTAAATACGACGTTAATTGGTCTGGGGACTTTGAGACGTCTGACAAGACACCTTAAAGAGTGACAATTGTAATCCACTAACTTTCAATACCGGGGACTCTCATCCAAACCGGGAATTCCGTTTACCTCGACCACCGCCCAGTTGACGGGAAACGTAAAATCGGGTTCCTCCTGTCTACACTCGTGGTACTCCTGTCCCTGGTAAAGACAGAACAAGTACTGGATGTAGGATTGTGTCTCATAGGTGAGACAATTATAATAAGAACGTTCATAAAGTAGTACAACCTTGATTACATCTTCCTTTTATCTCTTAAAAAGAAGTTTTCTTTCGACTCGTGGCTTCTTAACTACGAAAACTTGACACCACAACCTCTTCTGAGAACTCTCAGGTATCCTGACGTTTCTTTATATTGGTCCGGTAGGACTTCATCTAGTCAGGACTCATAAGAAACCTTCCTGACTACAACTTCGACTTTGAGATTATGAAACCGGTGGACTACACTTATCCACTCAGTAAACTTTTCTGGGATTACGACCCTTTCTAACTTCCACCCTCCTCTTCCCCTTGTCTCCTACTCTACCAACCTACCGTAGTGACTGAGTTATCTGTACTCTAACCCATTTGAGACCCTTGACCACTACCCGTCTCTCCGGACCGCACGACGCCAAATACCCCAGTGTTTCTCAACCTGTACTGACTCACTGACTTGACTTGACTTGACTTTCAATGGTCTTTACGGTTCCTTTCCTTTTCTAATCCCTTTCCTTTCCTCTGGAGTCCTTTATATACAGTTTTCATTATATAAACTTTTTATATAAGAAAGTGCACAAGATCATTCAACGTCAACAACTTTCATAACCTTTCTATACACAATCAGCGAATCAGTATAGACTGAGAAACTCTAACGTACCAAACATCGGGTGGTCCGAGAAGACAGGTACCTTAAGGGGTCCGCTCTTATGACCTCGCCTATCGGTAAGGGAAGAGGTCTCCTAGAAGGACTGGGTCCCCAACTTGGGTCCAGAGGACGTAACGACCACCTGAGACTATAGATTCGGTGGTTCCTTCGGGATAACTTTTCTATTCGGGAAAATAAAAGTACAGACGAGAAACAGTAAAAGTCATAAACCCCACTGTGGTGTGACAAACTTTCGACTCGTGATTTCTTAACTATGAAAACTTGATACCACAACCTCTTCTGAGAACTCTCAAGGAACCTGACGTACTTCTAGGTTGGTCAGGTAGGATTTCCTCTAGTCATGACCCACAAGTAACCATCCTGACTAAAACTTCGACTTTGAGGTTATGAAACCGGTGGACTACACCTCTCGACTTAGTAAACTTTTCTGGGACTACGACCCTTTATAGCTCCCGTACTCCTCTTCCCCTGTTGTCTCTTACTCTACCAAACCACCGTAGTCGTTGAGTTACTTGTACCCAAACCCACCTGAGGTCCTCAACTACTACCTGTCCCTCCCGACCGTACGACACCAGTACCCCAGTGTTTCTCAGCCTGTACTGACTCACTGACTTGACTTAACTTGGTGTGACAAACACATGGGAAAGAGTTTCGATAAGTATATTTACTACGACTTTTATTAGGGGATCTTCTTGTGTCCTCCCCCTAGTCAAGTTGATACATAAATCAACTATTGAGGTAATTGGAAGGATCAAAATCTTATTACCCCTTGTTTTCGTGGGGACCACCAGGATACCAATTCTGAGACACGAAGGTGACACCCTCTGTGGTGAAATCAGGACCAACCCTTGGTCTAGGACGTTCCACGTCGTTTTTACGTCTTATTACCCCTTACGTAAAATACTAATTAATAAGATAAGTTGTCCATCAGTGTCCATTACTTTATTAAAAAAAGATAATAATTACGTGTGTAAAGTATTTATAATTTTGTTTTTATTCCTTTTATCTAACAATATATAAAAAATTTTTCAATAGTTATATTGGTTTTTTACTCTCTTATACAAACGTAGTCTCTGGAGTTGACACTTATTAATAACGTCTAATTATTGTTAAATTGGAAGATCTTTGGTTCGGTTCTTGTCTGCGTACAACTCAGAGTACGAAGAGACATAGATGATTCACCTTTTTTTAGAGTCAAGTAGGTCAGTCTCCTCAACAAAATAACACCGTAAACATACAAAACAAAAATTATTATTTATGAACTCTATGAATGGAAATAAACGTTTTTCTTATCACTAGTAGTCAAAGTATTTTAGACATCCTCTGTAAAAGTGAGTAGTTCTCTTCGGCGATTGGACACTCCAGCTTAAACCGTTTCACAAACCTACCTACCCCTCGTCATCCCAGGTCCACACACACTGCAAGATGAACATACTGAGTCATCCTACCACCCTGGACCCCTCCGTCTTCTCCTTCACTACTCGAGGTAGGTCAGAAGACACATCTGTCCCGAAGTCTACAAAATACCAAACTCCGGTGAGTACTTTACCTCAGTAAGTTATCAGAACAACGTTTCGTCCAGAGACCGTGTAACTCTCTCCCAACAAGGTCTTTCTTATACAATATACTCTGTTATTATTTCATTTTTTTGTTTTTTGTTTGTTTTTTTTGTGATACTCTCTGAAGGGACCACCAGGTTATCGATTCTGAGACTCAAGGGTTACGTCCCCGGGACCAAGTTAGGGACCAGTCCCTTGATCTATCTGAGGTGCACGGTGTTGATTCTCAAGTGTAGGACGTTGAATTCAGGACGGACAATGTCGATTCTGACTTCTAGGACGCACGGGGTTGATTGTGGGTCATGTCGGTGTATTTATTCATTTAAAAAATTTTTTATAATACTTAAATCTTTCTTGATTGTTACAACAATCTGTTGTCTCCTACTCTACCAACCTACCGTAGTGGTTGAGTTCCCTGTGCTCAAACTCATTTGAGGTCCTCAACCACTACCTGTCCCTCCGGACCGTACGACGTCAAGTACCTACCCCGACGTTTCTCAGTCTGTGCTGACTCGCTGATTTGACTTGACTTGACTTGTTTCAACAACAAGTCAGTGATTCAGTACAGACTGAGACACAGCGGTACCTGACGTCGTGTGATCCTAAGGGACAGGAAGCAATAGAGGGCCTCAAACGAGTTTGAGTACAGATGACTCAATCACTACGGTAGGTTGGTAGAGTAGGAGACAGTAGGGGAAGAGGAGGGTAGAAGTTAGTAAGGGTCGTGGTCCCGGAAAAGTTTACTCAGTCAAGAAACGTAGTCCACCAGTTTCATAACCTCGAAATCGAAGTCGTAGTCAGGAAGGTCACTTATAAGTCCCGACTAAAGGAAAGCCTGACTGACTAAACTAGAGGAATGTCGCGTTTCCTGAGAACTCTCAGAAGTTGTGGTGTCGAACTTTCGTAGTTAAGAAGCCGGGAGTCGGAAAAGTTACCGGGTTGAGAATTGTAGACAACTGTTGAGAGTGTACTGATGACCTTTTTTAAATCGAAAGTATTATACCTGGAAACGACCGTTTTACTGTAGAGACGAATCATTATAAGACAGATCTAAACAGTATCGAAAGGAAGGTTCATCGTTCATAGAAAAGTAAGTACCGACGTCAGTGTCAAACTTCACTAAAAACCTTGGGTTCTTTTATTTCAGACAGTGACGAAAGTTAAAAAGGGGTCTACCCTGGTCTGTAGTACTAGAATCAAAAAACTTACGACTCAAAATTGGATCGAAAAAGTGAGACGAGACAGTGAAAGTAGTTCTCCAAGAAGTGAAAGTCAGTAATCTCACCATAGTAGACGTATAGACTCCAATAAAGAGGGTCTTTAGGACTAAAGTCCAACTCGAAGTAGGTCGGGTCGTAAAACGTACTACATAAGTAGTATATTTAATTCATTTGTATCACTTTTACATGTAGGAACAGTAAGAAGAAAAGGTTAAAACTTGGTCAGACAACAAGATGTAGTCAAGATTGACAAAGAAGAACTGGACGTGTGTTCGAAGAGTCCTCTGTCCTTCTACTAGACCATAAGGATAGAGAAAGTCTTAAAAGGTGTCAAAGAACACTAGATGTGTCAGTTTCGGAAAGAAAGAAAAAAAAAGGGATTCTCCAAGTAAAAATAAATAAATAAATAAAAAGGTAGAAAAACGAAAAAAATTTTTTTTAAATGAAATAAAATGAAATGTTATGACATAACCAAAACGGTATGTAGTTGTACTTAGGTGGTGTCCACATGTGCACAAGGGTAAGGACTTGGGGGGAGGGTGGAGGGTGGGGTATGGTAGAGAGAACCAGTAGGGTCACGTAGTCGGGGTTCGTAGAACATAGGACGTAACTTGGAGTCTGACCGCTAAGCAAAGAATGTACTATAATATGTACAAAGTTACAGTAAGAGGGTTTAGTAGGGTGGGAGAGGGAGAGGGCGTCTCAGGTTTTCTGACGAGATATGTAGACACAGAGAAAACGACAGAGTGTATGTCCCAATAGCAATGGTAGAAAGATTTAAAGTATATATACACAATCATATGACATAACCACTAAAAGAAAGACCGAATGAAGTGAGACGTATTATCCGTGGTCAAAGTAGGTGGAGTAATCTTGACTAAGTTTACATAAGAAAAATTACCGACTCATTATGAGGTAACACATATACCTGGTGTCGAAAGAATAGGTAAGTAGACGACTACTTGTAGATCCAAAGAAGGTACCGGACCGATAATATTTGTCACGACGTTACTTGTAACCCCATGTACACAGAGAAAGTTAAGACCTAAGGAACCACACATACGGGTCATCACCCTAACGACCCAGTATTCCGTCAAGATAAAGGTCAAAAAGTTACTTAGAGGTGTGACAAGAGGTATCACCGACACGATCAAACGTAAGGGTGGTTGTCACATTCTCTCAAGGGAAAAGAGGTGTGGGAGAGGTCGTAAATAACGAACATCTGAAAACCTAGTGTCGGTAAGACTGACCACACTTCACCATGGAGTAACACCAAAACTAAACGTAAAGAGACTATTACTCACTACAACTCGTAGAAAAGTCCACAAACATTCGGTAGACATACAGAAGAAACCTCTTTACAGACAAATCAAGAGTTACGGAAAGTGTATCAGTTACTTCGTCTACAAAAAGACCTTAAGGGAAAAAAAGAGAAACTAGGTCACTTATAACCGTTAAACTAGAGACCAAGGAGACGGAAAACGTTTGGGTCGAACATGTCGACCTTCAAGGACCAAACACATGACAACTTTAGAATAAACTTCCCGAAACTCATATTTGAATGATCATACGTCTTACTCACGTTAACGTACTATCGAACTTGTAAGAAACCGTAACGGAAAGAAACCCTGACCTTACTTTTGACTGGAAAAGGTTAGGACACCGGTGACAACCCAAAAGGTTTAAACGACCATATAACTCACGTCGTGAAGTTGTCTTAGTAGAAATTCCTAAAATTTAACGAGTCGACCTTAAGGTAAAGGAAGTGATCGAAACAAACATCATTACGAAACTTCAATTCCGGGTGAACTGAAGTGTCAGGTCCTACAGACCGAATCCACTCACTGGAGTGGTAGTACCGGTAGGTCCAGTAATTCTAGAAAAAACATGTCAAGAAGACACATAGGAACGGTTGAGTAGGATTAGAGAGGATGAAGAGAATCCAGGAAAGGTAAAAACAGAAAATAGTATAATTAGGGTGGACCTGACTCCATGGGAACTGTCACATGATATCCACTCCTACAGTAACAAGTCTCAAAACAGGTATACGAAGTTAATAGTAATACATTAAAGTGAAAGATACAGTTTATATCGACGTCAACCTTAAGGTTTTTGTTCCATTACCCAAAGCGTTTTGTTCCGTCACGAAAATTTAGATTTTATAATGAGAGTAAAAACGTAATAATTTCTGACACTAAGTCCCAATAACGATACCTTATCACTCCCTACCACTTAAGTACGGTGTGTAAGGTTGTTGACGAGTAGACCCTGGGTGTGCCGTCACTCCTATGACGAAAACGATGTCTCTGAGAAAGAGTGTGGTCATGTGGTCTGGGGATGTTGGTTCTCTAGGTTCATCGGGATTTCAATATTGGATTCGACATGTCTTTCGAATTATCATTTGAACCAAGAGAGATAGGTTGATGTCCTGTGATGGACCATACAAGTCTTCCAGTAGAACGATGTCAATATATCTGTAGTTGGGTAAGTTTCTTTCTATTTTTATATTTTATAGAGGTACTACTGGATAACATTTGTTTGTTTGTTTGATGAATTTCGTTAGATGTATAAGTCACATTAGGGATAGTTTAATGGTTACCGTAAAAAGTATCTTAATCTTGTGTTTTCAAATGTAAAACATCCCTTTGTGTTTTATGGTACTTATCGGTTACATTAGATCTCTTTTTGTTTCTTCTTTGACCTACGAACCCCGACCACGTGACTCTGTTGCGTCTCCCTACCATGCCCCTCCCTCCTCCTTCCCCCAAATCCTACCCCTTGTGCACATATGGGCACCGCCTAAGTACAACTACATACCGTTTTGGTTATGTTATAACATTTCATTAATTGGAGGTTAATTTTATTTATTTAAATATAAAAGTTTTTCTTTTTACTTGGATCCTCCTTAGTACGAGATACAAAAGTCTGGTATGGTGTTTCGATGTCATTGACTTTCACGGTGGTTTACGATCACCGTGGTTTTAGTCTTTATGTCTAGTTGTCTTGTCCTGTCTTTCGGGTCTCTATTTGGGTACGCGGATACTAGTGGATACTGTTTCTTTCGTTCTTAAGTTACCTCTTTTCTGTCAGAGAAGTTATTCACCACGACCCTTTCGACCTGTCGATGTACATTTTCTTACTTTAATCTTATAAGGGATTGTGGTATGTGTTATTATTTGAGTTTTACCTAATGTCTGTATTTACATTCTGGTCTGTGATGTTTTGAAAATCTACTTTTGTATCCCTCTTGAGAGAGACTGTATTTAACGTCGTTCGAAAGAAAAATGGGTGGAGGATCTCGTTACTTTTATTTTATTTTGTATTTAGTTACTCTGGGTTAATTATAATTTTTGAAAACGTGTCGTTTCTTTTGGTATTTTTTATGGTTTCTGTTGGACTTCTTACCCCCCTTCATAAACGTTTGTTTCACTGAATTTTCCCTAATGAGAGGTTTTGTATGTTTGTCAGGTACGTGAAGTTATAATTTGTTATTTATTTATTTATTTGTTGTTTTAAAAATTTTACCCATCTTCTGATTCACTGTAAGAGGTTTTTTCTGTATGTCTACCGGTTTTTCGTGTACTTTTCTACCAGTTGTAGAAATTAATAATCTCTTTACGTATAGTTTTGATGTCACTTTTTTTTACTTTTGTTTGTTTGTTTGTTTTTTTTTTGTTTTTTGATGTCACTCCAAAGTGGAGTGTAGTCAGTCTTACTAGTAGTAGTTTTTTGAATGTTTGTTATTTATGACCTCTCTACACCTCTCTTCCTGTGGGAGGTTGTGACACCCTTACATTTGACCATCTCGGTGATACATCTTTTTATACCTCGAAGGAAATTTTTGATTTTTATCTCGATGACATACTAGGTCGTTAGGGTGAGGACCCGTATATAGGTCTCTTTTGGTATTGAGGTTTTCTATGTAGGTGGGATTACAAGTGACGTCGTGATAAGTGTCATCGGCCCTGTACCTTCGTTGGATTTACAGGTAGTTGTCTCGTTACCTGTTCCTTCTACACGATAGTATGTATGTTACCTTATAATGGGTCGGTATCGTTTCCCTCTTTATTTGTTACGGTAAACGTCGTTGTACCGACCTGGATCTCTATCAGTATGACTCACTTCATTCAGTCTGTCTCCTTTTGTCTTATACTATAACGAATATATACCTTATATTGTTTTCCGATGTTTACTTGAATAGATTTTTTGTCTGTATCTCATTGTCTACATCTTTTATTTGAATGTCAATGGTCCCATATTCCCTCCCCTCCCTATTTAACCTTCTGAGCCTAAATGTGTATGTATGATGATATATATTTTATAATTTTATCTATTTATTCTTGATGACATTTCATGTCTCTTGAGACATTACTGGATGGACCCTTTCCTGGATTTTTTCCCATCTATATACAGATACGTATCGTCTAACTGAAACGATATGTAACCTTTGATTCTGTTGTCACATTGACTTGATATGGGTTATTTTGAATTTTATTTTTACTTTCTTACCGGACTCGTTCGGTTTCGTCCCCGGGTTCCGTGGTGTCCAGACGACCTCGTCTGTACAAGTATGGACCAGAAACGAGGACTCCTAAGGTTTTCAGTTTTTGTCTTTACAGAAAAGATTTTCTGTTAAGTAAACTTCATAATTAGTTTTACCTTTAATAAAATTTTTATGTACGTGGGGTCACAAGTACCCATACGTTTTTCTTAGAAATTCTTCACCTATATGCATGTTGTCTAAGTGAACCGATATGTAGATTTCGATTGTGTAACATTTAGTTGGTGTGCGGTAAGTTTTTTTTAAAATTACCGGAGTTGTTCCTGGATGACATTTATTTATTCATTTACCTTTTTTTTCTATTTTTAAGAGTAGTTCTGTGTTTACTGAAGTGTACCTGGAGTGACACCTCAGTGTATACGTCTGTGAAATTATGTTAAGTAATCTTGGTTTCTCATATATATAATCTGTTCTACTGTTCTCAAATTATTGATGTTTATTTCGATATATGACATTTGTATGGTGTTTATGAGTGTAGACATGAATGTAAGATGGTCCTAGTCCCGGGGTTTCCGTTGTTGTCACTGTTTCTACCGTGTCTACTGTAGATCTATGTGTCGCTCGGTAGCCCTGCAGCAGTTTTCGTCCTTGGTGCGGAGACCAAACACTTGGTATTATTCACGTTATGTATTTGTCTTTTTGGTGCAATCGACGAAGAGTGCTCCCTCTCGTAAAAGAGTCAACTCGATGTCTTCTAAAATGTGTCCATCCTGTCGTTTCAATGTGTGGGTTCCTTGGACTTCTAAGGTCTTTTGATCCAAGATTGTGTTCTGTTACATACCCTCTGTGTCCTTAGTCAGGTCCTTCGTACGTGACTTTTGTAGTTGGGTGTCCAATAGTTGTCTTTGTCCTAGTGTTCTTCCTTCTACCTTTTAGCGGAGTAGTCACGGAAAGGACGTCACGACCGAAGTCGCACTTCTAGTAGGAGAGTGTCCCGGCTGACGAGGGTCGAGAGTGTGTCGTCTCTCGTGTCGAGTGTGAAACTAAGGTCGTGGAAGACGGGAGTGATGTCCCGGGACCCCACAAATAAGAATCCTCGGCCGCAGATACACTGGTAGTCGATTGTCCTAGACGTACACTGAAAGTTTTACGGTGAAAATAGAAGTTTTATGTTGTTAATAAACTTTCAAACCGAACCTAAAATATCTGAATCTCCTTTAAGACTTAAAAGATGGATCCTTTTTTTGAAGTGACTATTTTTGTATTAGTTCACCCACCGTTTAGTCCTTTAATAAAGGAGTTAGTGAAGACGGTGGGAGGTACGGGACTTTTCTCAGTCGTTTGGCGTTGGTCCTCCCACTCTTGTCGGTGGTGGACCAAGACTTTTATTTCAAAGTAACCTTGTATCCACGGCGGTAAACGACTACATAATAGAAACGGACAGAAACACGATGTTGCCCTTTCCACTCATCAACGTTGTCTGTGTCATATCGTGTGTTCGGATGTTATAAAAGATAGACCTAGAAACGTTTTTTCTTTTCAAACGACTGGGAACGGGATTTCTCTGTCTTCAGGTGTCCCGTGTCACTGCGTTCCTGTTACGTTCGGTCAGTCCCCTCGTTTCGTACACCACTACCCCTTCTCCCTATCTGTCTCCCCACGATTCTCCTTCCCCACCCCCTCCGTCCACACGTCTCTCCCTACTCCCCACTGTGTCTCTCTCCACACCCGTCGGTCCGGTGGACTCTCCCTCCAGTCGGAGTCTTCCCTCGTGTAGGGTAGGAAACTTTAGTAGAGGTCTTTGAATATCTGGACTCACTTTTAGGACCACACGTAGTTTGTCAAGGACTTTGAAGACAAGTCGAAACGTACGGGCCTAGCAGGTCTCAGGGGCCTCTCTTCTACGATTCACCCTTTTATGGCCCGAGGCACGACCCCTTCGTCTTTGTCTGTGTCCTGTCTCTTTCAGTCCCTCCGACCTGCGCTCCTTTGGTGACGGAGGGTCCGAGACACCAGTGTGCAGGACCGTTTCCCTTAGGAGGTACACTGGGACTTGAGGACGAGTGTGGTTCGAAGTGAAATTACTGGACCCTTACTCTTAAGAGAAACTTTGATAGAAACTAGTTTAAGTTTAGTGTCGATCTAAATCTCTTTCTTTAAGAACAAGAAAGTAGTTCTAGGAGAGTTTGTGTGGAGGGAGGTTTAAAAAGACCGTAGAGTAGTCCACCTTTAACAGGTGTTAAAGATTTTTTACATAACTTCGTATCAACTAAATGTTATTACACGATCAAAGTCCATATGTCCTATCAGTAAGTCAATAGTTGCATGGTCTCTGGACGAAACGGTGCTGACAACTTACTGAGATAAAGTACTCACCGGAGTTTGGTAGTTTGTAGACTTCGGAACAGATGTGTCTTCTGACTTACCTCGAGTAGTGAAGGAGAAGACGGAGGGTCCAGGGTGGTAGGATGAGTCAATATGTCCATCTTGTAGTGTGTGTGTGGACCTGAGATGACGAGGGGTAGGAAGGATTGTGGAGTGGTTTGAGCTGGAGTGTCCTCCAATCGACGAAGAGGACTATTCACTTTTATAGAAGATGTCTAAAATACTTTGACTACTAGTGATAGGAAAAACGTTTATTTCTATTCATGGAGTTCAAAAATAATAATTTTTGTTTTGTATGTTTACGGTGTTAATTTCTTTTTTGAGGAAACTGACCTACTTGACTCTAAAAAAGGGTGAATCATCTATGGCTCTTCGTTCTCTGAGTTATACGCAGACAAGAATCGAACCAAAGATCTCCCAATTCAACCATAATTAAACGTTATTAATAAGTACCAACTCCAGAGACTGTGTTTGTATAAGAGAGGAATGAAAAACCGATAACAAAATATTGAAAATTTTTTATATATTGTAAGATAAAAGGAATAAAAACAAAATTATAACTATTTTATGCACGTAATTATTCTCTTTAACCTAATAAAGTAGTAGACACTAATGGACATCTTATCTGACTACACAAAGGGTCGTAAGACAAAAAACGGAGTGGAACGTCCTAGACCAAAGGGTTGGTCCCTGTCTTCTCCGTCGGGGACGTCGCCTTCGTGTCCTGGTCGTCCCAGGACAAGGGGTAATAAGATTTTGATCCTTCCACTTACCTCATTAGATGATTTACGTATAACTTGTCTAGGGTGAGGACTCAAGAGGATCTCCTAATAAAAGTCGTAGTAAATATACTTATCAAAACTCTTTCCCCATATGTTTGTCACACCACAGTGGGGTTTATAACTGTTACTGCTTCTCGTTTGGACTTTCATTGTCCCGAATAGAAAAGTCGTCCCGAAGGGACCTCCGAATCTGTAATTTCTTAGATGGTCGTTACGTCCTCTGGACCCAAGTTAGGGACCCAGTCCTTTTAGGAGACCTCTTCCCTTACCGATAGGTGAGGTCATAAGAACGGACCCCTTAAGGTACCTGTCTTCTCAGACCACCCGATGTCAGGAACACCAGTGTTTCTCAGTCTGTACTGACTCACTGGTTGTGTGTAGAAAAGTTATGTAAATTGTTGACGTTGAATGATCTTGTACACTTTCTTACATAAGAAGTTTATATAATGAAGACTGTATATAAAGGACTCCAGAGAACAGGAAAGGAACAGTAAAGACCATTGGAATCCTCTTCTTTTTAAGAGACAAAAGGAAGATGTAATCAAAGTTGTACTACTTTTGAAAGTTCTTATCATAATTATCTCACCTATGAGACACAATCCTTCACACAGTACTTGTTCTGTCTTTACCAGGGACAGGAGTACCACGAGTGTAGGTAGGAAGAACCCGATTTTACGCTTCACGTCGACTGGGCGGTGGTCGAGGTAGACGGAATTCCCGGTTTAGATGTCCCCGGTCTTGTAAGTTAGTGGATTACAATTGTCACTCTTTAAGGTGTCTTGTCAGACGTCTCAAAGTCCCCAGACCAATTAACGTCATACTTACCTTCTGTCCGACGTGACGGGAGGGTTGGACTCTCGGGACCATGAGTGAACATGTAAGGTCCGCAAAGTGTAGAGCACTGCAGAGATTCTTTATAGCGGATTCTTTTTTCCTTTACTACGGTTCCCCTTAGTGTCCATATCGTTAGGTTCCTTGACGTCGGTGGTAGTGCGGGTGGTGTGGTTAGTATTCATCTTTACAGACTTTATCGCTTTTATGTCTCCGGAAGTACAGTTCCTATGAAAAGTTTCCATTTGAAATCACTAAACAATCCTTATTTGAGGAAAGGAACTTTGAACTACTTTGTCGTCCCTTAAGAAAGGGAGGGTTTCTTTATGTTAATATCCACCAAATCAAAGAATAGGGTGGTAAAGGACGAATTAGGAGTGTTAAACAACGATAGGAATAGACTGTCTAAATTTTAGACTCAGTGACCCTCGAATAGGATGAAAAGTTCATTCCTCGTGTCGGTCTTAAGTTTAAAATACACACAGATGACAATTTTTAACTTCATATCAACTAAGTGTCACAAAATAGTCAACATATCACTTCTCGAAGTCAAAATAGAGGTTTCTGAGGGTAGCGTCGTCTCATTTTAGGTTTCATGATCAGTATACTGTCTCTGGATGCGAGAGGTCAGAGGTGGACAGGTGAAGAGTCAGTACAGACTGAGAAAAACTGGGGTACCTGACGTCCTGCGGTCCTAAGGGACAGGTAGTGGTTGAGAGCCTTGAACGAATTTGAGTACAGGTAGCTCAGCCACTACGGTAGGTTAGTAGGGAAAGAGGAAGACGGAAGTCAGAAAGGGTTGTAGTCCTAGAAAAGGTCACTCAGTCGAGAAGTATAGTCTATCGGTTTCACAACTTCGAAGTCGAAGTCATAGTCAGGAAGGTCACTTATAAGTCCCAACTAAAGGAAATCCTGACTGACCAAATTAGAGGAACGTCGGGTTTCTTGAGAGTTCTTAGAAGACCTTGTGGTGTCAAATTTTCGTAGTTAAGAAGTGGACACAACATGAGTAGTCTATAAAAGGGGTAAAAAGGATGGCAGGGTGAACTTTCCTGAGGAGTTTGGTATCGTTCTCATTCATTCATATCTCGTTCCAGTCTTCTATGATGAGGATAACGAGACAGGGAGTAAACGTGTTTTAGTCAAATCTTTACCCAAATACACGAACATACAGTACCCGACTATACTCAGTCCTCTTCTATGAGTTTTACAATAGGGAGGGGTTGGTTCTCGGGAAACAGAAATGTCGCAGAATGATCGACGTCTCCACCTCTTTCAGACAATCAAACCAACGAACTTAAATGAACAGATTCACGTTTTTGAATGTAAGCAGAGGGGGAGTTTACTCATCCTTCATCACTACGAACACAGAATTGTGGTGTTACATCCTTTGATTCCTTCGACTCTCGTCTGAGACGTCTCCCCCTCTGGTCACGACAAAGAAACTCAACGGGGAGAAACGATTCGGTCCGGGTGTGGTACAAGGGACCTACCGACCAGGGACAGTAGGACCTTCGTCGTCCCTCGAAGGTACCACCAGAGACAAGGAGGGTCCGAGTAGGGGCAGTGATGACTGGGACGTACTTGTCCACTCTTGACCCCCTCTACACTACTATTGTTCCTGGACCCATCCTCGTCTCTGTCCCCTCACCCCTGTATCTGGTAGTCAGTACCCCCCCCACCGTAAGTTTCTACTTATGACACAAAAATTCTTTCATGAGGAGTTGAAGGTAAGTTTTAAAATCCTTATTAGATTTTACTTTCAAGAAGAATTTATTAAAGGAATTTGTGTTGTCCATCGACTTCATACACACAAGAAACACGAGTCCTAGACTTCATCAATTTATACAGGGGGTCTTACTTGTGACTAACTCTAATATACGTCCCTCATCGGACGAATGAACTTTCCTGGACCTTTTACCTTCCTTCTACCTCTTTCCTTCCTCCTTCTTATAACCCCTGGTCGGAGGGGAGCGGACCGATGTAACGAACACACTTGGAGTACCTCTGTCGACTTCCTACTCTTTAGTGGTCGTACACCCTTAGAATTCGAACTATTAATGTTTGTCATTGTTCAAGAATGTTTTTAGACTTCATCTTACTACCAATAAGGAGACTGTTCCTTGCGAATGGTAACAAATCCACCAACGAATCAGGAACTAGGATTTAAGTTCAAAATTCCCTTTGGAATTTAAACCAGAGTTCTGAAAAATCAAGTCAAGTCATGAGTAAGACTTTATAACATACTGATCACTAAAAGTCACGAAACCTTCGTATAACCGGTGAATTAGTTGAAACACGTTTAATTAGAGGGAGATATTACAGAAAAATTAACACCTAACACGAGTCCCCATACAAAAAAAAACCACCATATGGGACTCAAAAGACATAAGTAAAGAGAGAGTGGTCTGAATTTTGACTCTGATACAACTTCCTTCCAAACATTCCGAGGGACTCACAGTAAGAAGGAGTACTAATCCCTTTTATTTACAGACAGAAGAAGCAGAAAGGAGAATCCGAAAACACTTTACTCCTCCTTTCAGGTCGGGGTTCCGGTCCGCTTGCACCCCTAAGACTCGTCAAGGCCCGTGAACACCTTCTCAGCCCAGAGAGACCATGGGTGTGCACACGGAGGGGAACAGGACGGGGGAGGTGACTTTACTCGGACAACCCGAGAAGTGACGACGGGTATAAGAATACCGGACCGAATGATTCGGAAGATCTCCTTTTACATTTACCGGATGTATTCGAATACATGTCCTAAGAGGGAACTCCGGTTCTCCTCTGTATATAAAGGTCTTATTAAATGGACACCGAGGAGGACTTCGTCTCCTTATCCTTCTTGATAAATTTAATTTCATAGTACTGTGTCCAGTGTCACCCAAAGTCCAGGAGGACCGGAACGTCAATTATTGCTTAAACTCCGTCCGGTAGGACTGTGTGTGCACTCTCTTACACCCCCGGTCGACTACGGTTTTAGTCTCCACTAGAGAGGTACCTGTCTCCAAGGAGTCTGGGGTCCTCGACTGCAAGGGGAACGTGTACACCCCTACAAGTAAAGTGTGTACACCTCTCTCAGGTCTAGGATCTTGTGTCAGACTGATTACCTCTTTTATTTGATCAAATCAGAAGTCACGATTATAAATTTATAAATTACCAAACGAAACTCCGTATTTGGAGATGATTAGTACGACAACCATAAAGGGTCAGTGTGGTCCTAACTGTCAATTAAATACATCTAGAACTACAATTCAAAGAGTACATTAATAAGAGAGTCAAACACACTCACAAAATTGTCTATAAATAATGGTCCTACCATAAATTTTTTTTAGCTTAGAAGGAAACAGAAGTCGAAAAAGGAATTCTACTTTTTTTGAAGAAGTTGTGAAAGAAGACAATCACAAGTCATCAGATCTTCTATAAAACGTCGTGTGAAACATGTTACCTTTTAATAAAATCTCTATGACAAAACATTTGTATGTCAACGTTGAAATAGTAATTATTAATTACTTAAATCTACAAAAACATAAAATTAAAACTGTCAGACATGTGTACTCTTATTTAATTTTTCTCCAATTCCATTATTGTGAGTGACAAAACCGTATAAATCCTTGGACAAAATAAGTGACCTTGATACTCCCTTTTAGACCTAGGGAAATTACTCGTATGCCTATTGCTTGACACCTTACGGAATCTTCTCCATTAAATAATTATCATTGATATTAATTGAACAATCGTAGTCATATACACACAAATGTAACTCTCGAAACGTCCTAACGAAACCTTCTTTACTACGATTTCGACTTTAAGGTCATGAAACCGGTGGAGTACCCTTCTCAACTGAGTAACCTTTTCTGAGACTACGACCCTTCATAACCCCCGTCCTCCTCTTCCCCTGCTGTCTCCTACTCTACCGACCTACCTACCTGTACTCAGACGCACTTGAGGCCCTCAACTATTACCTCTCCCTCCGGACCGCACGACGCTAAGTACCCCAGTGTTTCTCAGCCTGTACTGACTCGCTGGCTTGACTTGACTTTTATTAATTCCCCTCACATAGTTAAAGTGACTGAAGCTATTGGAGGATTCTTTTGTGACTACTGTACCCACGCGAATTTTTACACACACAACTACTACTACTTTTCGTTGTTATATTACACTGTACAAAAGTAAAATCGATAAAAGGATCTTGGGACTTGTTTATCTGTGTAATAGAACAGAAATCGTCTCATAAGTTAATCTACAATTTTGACACCCTAGTTTAAGATGATCACTGGATCACTTAATTAATGAGGTAATGTGAGGTTATAAGTAAAATAAGGAGACCAGAATCCTTTGTAGAGGACTCACCTCCGTTATCATCAAAAAGGAATAATTGATTTTCTATATTTGTTCTAGTATGATTATTTTACATCTTCAAAGTATCCTTTTACAAATGTTTCCATTTAATATATCAGTCTTAATTACTACTAATAAATAACCGTTAATACAGTAAAATTACGACATCGTAATTACGTCTATTATCTTGGGACCTTGTAGACGAGTCGAAAATATACCCATCCAAGTAAAACTTTCTTAAAAGACAATAAATACAGTACAGGGAACGAGACGAAGAAACTCAAAGGAGTGGGAACGTACTTTTTTTTTTGTTTTTTTTTTTTTTGTTTTTTGACTGATAATTCAACGATAGTCAAAAAAAAAATAATAATAATAATAAAATTTGATAAAACACATAAACGTGAGGTTATGGATCCTTATTTGGATGGATTCCTTTGTTTTCCGGATATGAGTATTTTGATGTTCTATGACTGTTTTCTCTAGTTTCTACTACGTCTGGTCTACCTCCCTATATGGTACAAGAACCTAACCTTCTTTGTTATAACACTTTTACTGATATGATGGGTTTCTTAGGTGTCTAAGTTATGTTAGGGACTGTTTAATGGTTACCACAAAACGTATCTTAATCTCGGTTTTTAGAATGTCAAAATTACCTTTGTGTTTTCTGGGGTTCATTGGTTTCGTCAGAATTCTTTCTTTTTGTTTCGACCTCTTTGATCCAAGGGACTGAAGTCTTATATAATAACTCAACCGTTTTTTCAAACAATGTATTCTAAAATACTTTTTCTTTTACTTGAAAAAGCGGTCAAGTCATGTCTCGATCTCATTAGTTCAACCATACCGTGACCGTGTTTTTGTCTTTATGTCTAGTTACCTCGTCCGACCTCTCGGGTCTCTACTTGAGTGTTGGGACGCCAGTGGATTAGGTACTGTATCCTCCGTTCTTATATGTTACCTCTTTTCCACCAGAGAAGTCATTCACCACGACCCTTTTGACCTGTCGATACACATTTTCTTATTTTAATCTTGTGAGGGACTATGTATGTTTTGATTTGAGTTTCACCTAACTTTTGGATTTACATTCTGGTCTATGATATTCTGTGAATCTCCTCTTGTGTCCCTTTTGTGAGATGGATTTATTGATGATTTACAAACTAACTAGAAAAATAAAGTCTCTTCACACCGTATAAAAAATTTAGAAAAAAAACAATAACAACAACAATATGTTTAAATTCTCTAACTAACAAATGTAACCAAACTTAACCACACAAATAGTAAATCACAGTGGGAAGATCCCTTCGAGACTTTAGACATTATATGTCTACTTGGAACTGATACTCGTCCGTCTAAACCTCCATACTGGTAAAGGTCGGTCATTAAGACCAAAGACTTCCTACAGTGCTGACTCAGAAATATATGGGTGGGACGCAAAGTCGTCGTACACCTAAAACAAAAGAATTTAACTCAGTTAACTAAGTGGAAGAGGACGGACTTTTTGTCACTCGGAGACTAAAGTAAATTCAAACACTCAGAAAATGTCATTTTAAGATGTTCTCTTCTCCGCACATCTCGTAAATTGGTAATTTGTTTTTCTTGCTATCCTACTAGGTGATGAGGACTTAAGTATCCTGTTTAAATTACCACTTTAACCCTGTTTAGAATTTTTTTTTTATTGACCTTCATGACCATTTAATAAAAATATAAACAAAGGGTCTAACTCTAGAAAAAAGTGTCCAAGAGTTCATCGGAATGAGATCTTAAAATCTTGTATAACAAGTTACCTGTCTCTCCGTTAGATTTAATATTTTTTGACTTAATAAAAATATATGAAACGGATAAAATAGTGAATGAGGAACCTTCTTTTAAATATTCGTTGGATCAATCATATAAGTTTTCGTCTCTGTAATGAAACGACTGATTCCAGGCAGATCAGTTCCGATACCAAAAAGGTCATCAGTACATACCTACACTCTCAACCTGACACTTCTTCCGACTCGTGGCTTCTTAACTACGAAAACTTGACACCACAACCTCGTATGAGAACTCTCAGGGAACCTGACGTTCCTCTAAGTTGTTCAGGTAAGACTTCCTCTAGTTGGGACCCCAAAGAAACCTCCATTACTACGATTTCGACTTTGAGGTCATGAAACCGGTGGAGTACGTTTCTCAACTGAGTAACCTTTTCTGAAACTACGACCCTCCCTGACCCCTGTCCTCCTCTTCCCCTGCTGTCTCCTACTCTACCGAACTACCGTAGTGACTGAGTTACCTACGCTCAGACTCACTTGAGACCCTCAACCACTACCTGTCCCTCCGGACCGCACGACGCTAAGTACCCCAGTGTTTCTCAGTCTGTGTTGACTCGCTGACTTGACTTGACTTGACTATCCGTTAGATTTAATATTTTTATGATTCTAGATGAAGATAAATTTGATGTAAATCTTGAAAGATCTTTTTATTTCTTTACACTCAAATAAAGTGTTTCAGTTCACACACCAAAGGTACATAACGAAGACCTTAATTGGGACAATTGAACACACTATAGTGAATCTCTTTAGTAGGGTAGTAGTACAAAGAGATCCTTAACTAAGGAATACTGATAAAATTTTCTTTTGAATGGTTTAGTAAGTAACTTTTTGTATGTTTACCCCATTTCTTTATTAAGGATCTCCTAGACCTATTTCCCCACCAAATAGTGAGATTCAATAACAACAAGTCAACGATTCAGTAGAGACTGAGAAACACTGGGGTACCTGATGTCGTACGGTCCTAAGGGACAGGGAGCGGTAGAGGACCTCAAACGGGTTCAAGTACAGGTAATTCAGCTACTACGGTAGGTCGGTAGAGTAGGAGACTAGGGACAAGAGGAAGACGGAAGTTACAAAGAGTCGTAGTCCCAGAAAAGGTCATTCAGTTGACAAACGTAGTCCACCGGTTTTATAACCTCGAAGTCGAAGTCGTAGTCAGAAAGGTCTCTTATAAGTCCCAACTAAAGGAAATTCTAACTGATCAAGCTAGAGGAACAAAAGGTTCCCTAAGAGTTATCACAAGAGGTCATGGTGTCAAGTTTTCGTAGCTAAGAAGTCGTAAGAAAATAACAGGTCCAGAACGCAGACATGTACTGATGACCTTTCTGGTATCCAAACTAATATACCTGGAAACAGTTGTTTCACTATAGAAACGAAAGATTACGTGACAGATCAAAACGGTATCGAAAGGACGGTTCTTCGTTGGTAGAAGATTAAAGTTCCGATGACAGTGGTAGACGTGACTAAAATCTCGGGTTCTTCTCCTTTAGACGGTGACGAAGATGGAAAGGGGAAGATAAACGACACTTTACTACCCTGACCTACGGTACTAGAATCAAAAGAATTACAACTCAAAATTCCGTCAAAAAAGTGAGAGGAGGAAGTGGGAGTAGTTCTCCATAGTGATTTAGTTACTTCAGTCCAAAATTCACTTGGTCTTTGGGATCAATAATTAAACATTTACTACGGATTGACCTATACACTTGGGTTTGAGTGTCTCAATTGGACTCTTACTCATCCTCCCTTGGTGATACAAAAGGAGAAATACTTGAAGTTAATTTTCCTTTGCTACCGAATTTTTAAAAAAAAATCCAAGAGATCAAGACAAAGGAGGAAGAAGCAACCGTCTCTACCTGTAAGTCTTCCTTCTGTCAGGCTACCTACGACGGACAGAGTAAAACCAATAAAAAGATTTATACAACTTTTATGTAAAAAGTACATGACGTGAAACGGTCAAGTCAAGTCAAGTCAGCGAGTCAGCACAGACTGAGAAACACTGGGGTACTTAACGTCGTGCGGTCCGGAGGGACACGTAGTGGTTTAGGGCCTCAAGTGAGTCTGAGTGCAGGTAACTCAGTCACTACGGTATCTCGGTAGAGTAGGTGCCAGCAGGGGAAGAAGAGGACTGTCGTTAGGGAGGGTCGTAGTCTCAGAAAAGGTTACTCAGTTGAGAAGCGTACTCCACCGGTTTCATGACCTTAAAGTCGAAATCGTAGTAAGAAAGGTTTCTTTAGAGTCCCAACTAGAGGAAGTCTTTACTGAACAACCTAGAAGAACGTAAGGTTCCCTGAGAGTTCTCAGCAGAGGTTGTGGTGGCAAGTCTTCGCAGTTAAGAAGTCGCGACTCGGAAGAAGTGTCAGGTTGAGAGTGTAGGTATGTACTGATGACCTTTTTGGTATCGGAACTGATCTACCTGGAATCAGCCTTTTCACTACAGAGACGAAAATTATACGATAGAGCCAACCGGTATTGAAAAGAAGGTTCCTCATTCGCAGAAAATTAAAGTACCGACGTCAGTGGTAGACGTCACTAAAACCTCGGGTTTTTTTATTTCAGACTGTGACAAAGGTAACAAAGGGGTAGATAAAGGGTACTTCACTACCCTGGTCTACGGTACTAGAAGTAAAAACTTACAACTGGAAATTCGGTTGAAAAAGTGAGAGGAGAAAGTGAAAGTAGTTCTCCGAAAAATAAAGGAGAAGTTAAAGACGGTATTCCCACCACAGTAGACGTATAGACTCCAATAACTATACAGAGGACCGTTAGAACTAAGGTCGAACACAAAGAAGATCAGGTCACAAAAAGTACTACATGAGACGTATATTCAGTTTATTCGTCCCACTGTCGTATGTCGGAACTATGTTAGGAAAAGGATAAACCTTGGTCAGACAACAAGGTACAGGTCAAGATTGACAACGAAGGACTGGACGTATGTCTAAAGAGTTCTCCGTCCAGTCCACCAGACCATAAGGGTAGAGAAAGTCTTAAAAGCTGTCAAATAACACTAGGTGTGTCAGTTTCCGAAACGGTATCAGTTATTTCGTCTTTATCTACAAAAAGACCTTGAGAGAAAGAAAAGGGTACTAGGTCGTCTACAACCGTTAAACTAGAGACCAAGGAGACGGAAAAGATTTTGGTCGTACTTGTAGTCCTTCAAGTGTCAAGTGCATAACGACTTCAGATCGAACCTCTTAAAACTCGTAATGAAAGATCGTACACTCTACTCACGTTAACACACCATCAAACTTATGAGAAACCGTAACGGAAAGAAACCCTAACCTTACTTTTGACTGGAAAAGGTCAGGACACCGGTGACGACTCAAAAGGTTTGAACAACCGTATAACTTACGTCGTGAAAGTGTCGTAGTAGAAAGTCCTAAACTTTATCGAGATGACCTTAAGGTAGTGGAGGTGATCGAAACAAGTATCACTACGAAAGATTCCGGGCGAACTGAAGTGTAAGGTTCTACAGACCGAGATCTACTCACTAGTGTAGTAGTACTGATTGGCTCAGCACTTATAAGAAAAACATGTCAAGAAGGTACATAAGAACGGTAGAGAAGAAGTATAGAAGACGAAGACAATCCAGGTATTGTAAAGACAAGAAATAGCTCGGGTAGAAACGTACTTTACAAGGAAACTATAGAGATTAAAAGAACTTCTCTAGATCAGAAAGGGTAAGACAACAAAAGGAGATAAAGAAACGTAACTAGTGACTTCTTCCGAAAGAATAGAGAAGAACGATAAGAAACCTTGAGACATAAGTCTACAAATATAGAAAGGAAAAAAAGGAACCGAAAAGTGAAGAGAAGAAAAGTGTCGATAAACATTCCGAAGGGGTCTGTAGCTAAAACGAAAAAACGTAAAGAAAAGGTACCCCTACCAGAACTAGGGACAGAAGACATGTTACAGTGCTTGGAGTAAGGTATCAAGTAGTCCGTGAGATAGATAGTATAGATCCTGGAATTTAGATAAAGAGTGAAGGTGACATATTAGTATTCCCTAAACTAAATCCAGTATGGACTTACCAGATCGCCAAAAGGGATGAAAGAAGTTAAATTCAGACTTAAACCGTTATTCCTCGAGTACTAGACTCGGTGTCAGTCAAGGGTTAGAACAAAAACAAATGACATATCTCGAAGAGGTAGAAAACGATGTCTCTTATATTAGTTAGACTAAAGCCACAACTGGTAGACCACTACAGGTACACATCTCAGAAGAGAACACAACAACCTTCTCCCACAAACGATACTGGTCACGTAAAAGAAACGTTTTGATAATCAGAAACGGGACGAAGTAAGGCGTAAGGTTCCGGTTTAAAAGGACAATGAGGTCCACAAAGAACTGAAGGAGGAAAACGTAAGGTCAGGGGGTCTTACTTTTCCTGAAGAAAAAACCCACAATCAAGATTTTCCAGAACATCCAGAAGTATCTTGGTAAGATGAAGTCGAAAAAGTCGTAATGACCAAGCCCGTATCTGAACCTAATGACACTATAACGTACCAAACGGAACCTTTGTCTGTCTCTAGTAAAATAGCCAAAACTCTAACGTAGGTTCATGACGTAAAGGCTGAGAAGACAACTGGTACTACCGATGAGGTAAAGAAGACTCCCTAAGGACGGGCGTCATCATCTATATTACCAGTAGACTCAATTTAAGTGGGTAAGGTCAGGTAAAATCAAGTGACTAAGGATCTTACAGTTGCAAGTGAGAACGGTAGAGGACAAACTGGTGAAGGTGAAACGGAACTAAGTATCTGGACTGTAAGGTCCAAGGATACGTCATAACGAGAATATCGTAGCCTGGAACGAAGATAGTGGTCAGTGTAGGTGTCGACCCATAACAAAAACGAAACCGAGATAGGGAAGTAAGAAAAACCTCAATAAAGAGGTGACTGGAGGTCATCGTATATCCCGTGGTTGACTGGACCCCTCATGGAGAAAGTCATAGGATAGTAAAACGTAAAAGTATGACAAGTAACCCAAGAGTTCCGTTCTTATGACTTCACCAAACAGTAAGCGAAGAGGTCACCCGTTGTAAGACAGTCTGGAGAGGTGTTACTGGGCGGGTAGAACCCAACGGGGTGCCCGTACCGAATCAAAGTAACTCAATCTGTTCCGACACCAGGATCACACTAATCTAACTGATCTAAAGACATTCATACCAAAGTCACACAGACGGGAGACTACGGGACAACGTTGTGGATGTAAAATGAACCCAAAGAGAATGGAACCCGCACCCCATAGAAAGTGCCGACGAGGTCGTTTCGTGTCGACGACGAAGAATGGATGACATTTGACTATTTTCAAGTAGTCTTTAACCACGATGACCCCACGATTTTTCGTTTCCGTCGAGGTTTTCATATTGTACTCATCACGGACTCCTACTTCGTAAAATAGTGAGTCTCCAATTTTAAAGTATCATGTATTTTGAGACCTTTACTTAGTAACTACACAACGAAGACAATTTTTCGTTTTGTTTTGTGGAATCTATGGTCCTAAACCTTAATTCTTATATCATACCCCCGAAAGGGTCAACGAGTCACTATTTCTCAGACGGACGTTACCTCCTCTTCACCCCAACTAGGAACTCAATGTTTCTAAGGGACCTCCTCTTTTACCATTGGGTGATGTTATAAGAACGGACCCTTTAGGGTACCTGTCTCCTTGGACCACCCGATGTTAGGTATTCCAGATACTGAATCGTTGATTTGTTATCGTTTTTACAGAACAGTTTGACCCTTCTTTAGTATGTCAATTTACAGACTGTAACTATCACAGAGACAATCCTGGGTTCACACAGAGTAGTGTGACCTTTGTTTCTATGTCTTTGGACCCGTAGTCGTCGTAGACGTAGTCCTTGGTACAGTAAGTCAGGACCGTCACCGTTGTCCAGTGTACAGGTAAAGGGGTCCAGAACACAATCCACTTGAAGGAAAAGACGACCGGGACGAGAGTATTTTCGAGAAGGGGTAGACAACAAACGTAAAGTCACAGATGAAGACTGGGTGTGGTCTAAAAGAAAAACTTTTCATTTAAAGGTGTTTTACACCTTTGGTGGACTGGAGACACAAGGGGAGGACACTCCCCGCAGTCGTCGGTGATGTGTCTCAAGTATGTCGCTACTACCTCCGTCCGACTGAATCACAGGTCACATAATAAGAAGTCAAAACGACATAAGATAATAAAAGGGTTCGAGTTTTAGTTGGACTTCATAAACTATGACTCTACATGTCAAAACTTATCATCAATAAACAAGAGAAAAGGAATTTAATATTGAAAAAGTCACGAAAGGAAACAAATTTTACACTATACTACAAAACCTCAGTCAATGAAAACATTCTTATATAGGAAATATGTTAACGTGACTCTACTGGGTCTCCCTACCATATCCCTCCCTCCTTCCTACCCCCAAGTCCTACCCCTTGTGTACATATGGACACCGCCTAAGTACAACTACATACCGTTTTGGTTATGTTATAACATTTCATTAATTGGAGGCTATTTTATTTTATTTTATTTCGGAAGGAGTCACTAGTTACGTTTCTTTATCTCCTTTTGTTATCTTACCCTTTCTGATCTCTAGAGAAGTTCTTTTAATCTCTATGGTTCCCTTGTAAAGTACGTTTCTACCCGAGTTATTTCCTGTCTTTACCATATCTGTATTGTCCTCGTTTTCTATAATTCTTCTCCACCGTTCTTATGTGTCTTCTTGACATATTTTTTCTAGAACTACTGGGTCTATTAGTCCTACCACACTAGTGAGTGGATCTCGGTCTGTAGGACCTTACACTTCAGTTCACCCGGAATCCTTCGTAGTGATACTTGTTTCGATTACCTCCACTACCTTAAGGTCAACTCGATAAAGTTTATCATTTTCTACTAAGACACTTTCACAACGTGACCTATACGGTCGTTTAAACCTTTTGAGTCGTCACAGGTGTCCTGTCCTTTTACAGCCAAAAGTAAAGTCAGAGTTTCTTTCCAGTACGGTTTCTTACGAGTTTGAGACGTGTTAACATGAGTAGAGTGTGTGATCATTACATTACGAGTATTAAGAGGTTCGTTCCGAAGTTGTTATACACTTGGTATTTGCAGGTCTACAAGTTCGACCAAAATCTTTTCCGTCTCCTTGGTCTGTACTTTACCGGTTGTAGACGACCTAGTAGTTTTTTCGTTCTCTCAAGGTCTTTTTGTAGATAAATATGAAATACTGAGACAGTTACGGAAAATAACACACCTAGTGTTATTTGACACCTTTTAAGACTTTCTCTACCTTTATGGTCAGGTGGACTGGACGGAGAATTCTTTAGACTTACGTCCAGTCCTTCGTTGTCAATCTTGACCTGTAGCTTGGTCTCTGACCAAGGTTTATCCTTTTCCTCATGCAGTTCCGACGTATAACAGTGGGACGAATAAATTGAAAATACGTCTCATATAGTACTCTTTATGACCCGACCTCCTTCGTGTGCGACCTTAGTTCTAAAGGTCCTCTTTATAGTTATTTAAGTCTATACGTCCACTGTGGTGGTAATCCCGTCTTTCACTTCTTCTTGATTTCTCGGAGAACTACTTTCACTTTCTCCTCTCGTTTTTTGAACCGAATTACGAGTTGAAGTCTTTTACTTCTAATACCGTAGGCCAGGGTAGTGAAGTACCCTTTATCTACCCCTTTGTCACAGTCTGATAAAGAAACCCGAGGTTTTAGTGACGTCTACCACTGACGTCGGTACTTTAATTTTCTACGAATGAGAAACCTTCCTTTCAATACTGGTTGAATCGTATAATTTTTCGTCTCTGTAATGAAACGGTTGTTGCCAGGTAGACCAGTTACGATAAAAAAAAGGACATCAGTGTATACTTATACTCTCAACATGATATTTCTTTCGACTCGTGACTTCATGACTACGAAAACTTGACACCAAAACCTCTTCTGAGAACACTCAGGAAACCTGACGTTCCTCTAGGTTGGTTAGGTAGGATTTCCTTTAATCAAAACTTATAAGTAACCTTCCTGACTAGAACTTCGACTTTGAGGTTTCCACCATGAAACCGGTGGACTACGTTTCTTGACTGAGGAAACTAATTTCGGACTACGACCCTTTCTCTCTTCCGTCCTCCTCTTCCCCAGTTGTTTGTTACTCTACCAACCTACCGGAGTGACTGAGTTACTTGTACTCAAACTCATTTGAGACCCTCAACCACTACCTGTCCCTCCGGACGATATGACGCCAGGTACCTCAACGTTTCTCAACCTGTGCTGCCTCGCTGACTTGACTTGACTTGACTAAAATTTAGGATTTTCTACTACGACAAGTTCACGACGTGAGTCATACGGTCTTTTAAACCTTCTGAGTCGTCATCGGTGTCCTGACCATTCCAGTCAGAAACAAGGTAAGGGTATCTTCCCGTCACGGTTCTTTACAAGTTTAATGGTGTGTCAACGTGAGTAAAGAGTACGATCGTTCTATTACGAGTTTTAAGAAGTGTGATTCGAAGTTGACACATACTTGGTTCTTGAAGGTTTACACGTTGGACCTAAATCTTTTCGGTCTCTTTGACCTCTAGTTTAACGGTTGTAGGTAACCTAGTAGTTTTTTCGTTGTCTTAAGGTCTTTTTATAGAAAAAGTAACTGATGTGATATCGGAAACTGACACACCTAGTGTTGTTTGACACCTTTTAAGAATTTTTCTATCCTTATGGTCTGGTGGAATGAACGGAGGACGCTTTGGACATAAGTCAAGTTCTTCGTTGTCAATCTTGGTCTGTCTCTTGTCGACCAAGGTTTCGTTGTTAAACCTGACCAAGGTTTAACCCTTTCCTCATGTAGTTCCGATATATAACAGTGGAACGAATAAACTGAATATACGTTTCATGTAGTACGCTTTACTACCCGACCTACTTCGACCTTAGTTCTAACGACTCTCTTTATAGTTACTACAGTCTATCCGTGGACTATGGTGGGATTACCATCTTTCACTTCTCCTTGATTTCTAGAAGAACTGTTTTCACTTTCTCCTCACACTTTTTCGACCGAATTGCAAGTTGTAAGTTCTTTGATTCTAGTACCGTAGGATAGAGTAGTGAAGTAACGTTATATACCCCTTTATCACCTTTGTTATTGTCTGAAATAAAGGTTTTAGTGACGTCTACCACTGACGTCGGTACTTTAATTTTCTGCGAAGGAGGATACTTTTCCTCTATATTGTTTGGATCTGTCCTATAATTTTTCGTCTCTGTAGTGAAACGGCTGTTTCAGGTACATCAGTTTGGATACCAAAAGGGTCATCAGTACATGGTCACACTTTCAACCTGGTATTTATTCCGACTCGCGACTTCTTGACTACGAAAACTTGACGCCAAGACCTCTTCTATCAACACTGAGGGAACCTGGTGTTCGTCTATTTCTTTCAGTTAGGATTTCCTTTAGTTGGGACTTAAAAGGAACCTTCCTGACTACTACTTCGACTTCGAGGTCATGAAACCGGTGGACTACACTTCTCTACTGAGTCACCTTTTCGGGGGCTAGGACCTTTTCTACCTTCTGTCTGAGGTTGTAGAAAGATTCAATTGCAAGTGACCTTCCTCGAGAGGGGTTAGTGGACCGACATGTACATTCTATGTATTTTTCAGTACTCCTATAGTTTCGAGACCATGGATTCTCCGAACAGATGAAGTCATCGTTAAACGAATCTTTTTACAGTAAGAAAGACATAGGTGTCCATGTTGAATTTCTTAGGTAGCTTTCAGAAGTACGATTTTACTTATGACTTAATCGTCTTAGACCTAACTTGAACTCACAACCAGTCTTTGTTGACCACACGGAACGGTCCCGAGAAGAGTCCTTCTTAGTCTATAACTAATACCTGTTTCGGTGTAGTATGTACCTAGGTTCCATACCTCGACTCGGGGTCCTTTAGAACTTAGATTGAACATTTACACCATTTACCTTTTGTAAATCACTTAGAAGTTTTACAAAGATTTACGAGCGAACCGGAGTACCTATAGACAACTATTATAATTAAGGTCTTTTGTTTGCTATTTTGGTTCTGTACAATATACCACAGTCACAACAATACTCCGTAGTATTCTCTCGACTTAAGGATTTAGGTCGAGGACTATCAAAGTTCGTCAAACCTCCCTTCTGATTAAAAGGTAGTAAAATACTTTTTATCATTTAAATATTCATCTCAAAAATGAATCGAAAAAATCCTTGTTCTGATATACAATTTCATAACTGAAAATTTCTGTAACATTTTTATAATATCCTATAAAAATTCAGAATTCAGACGAAAAGGACAGAAATGACTTGATTTAGTTGACGAAACAAAGATCTTGACTACTCAATTATGTTTTTTATTAAACACTCTCTAAACGGGTCACGTGACACGACTGGTAACGTGTGTCCAACTCGTGGCAATAATCGACACTTACCTATTACCATTCTGGGAGTGGTAAAAGTGACAAAGATAAATACAATTTAAAAGTTACATAGGAAGGAACATTTTACACTATCCTTGGAGGTAATTATAAAGAGAATCAAAGAAGAGAGTAAGGACTTTAAATGAGTTCATGAATTGATATGAAAATCTTACATGATAATTTATTATATAGGTTATTAGAATATAAAAGTATAATTTTCAAACTCAACAGTAAAGAAATACTACCGGTTGACAATTTTATAAGGTTTGGGTTCACTATCGAGGTATAAAATCTCCCCGTCTTGTGTCAGTAAAAGAGACACAGTATCAACAAAGTCGTAAAAACCTAAGGGAATAGTTTTATTATCGAGCTTAAATCTGACGGTCCTCCAACTACCGATTTCAACATCTTAAAGAGTTCTCAGGTACCCTTCTTTGGCGGATTACTCTTTTTGTCATAAAAAATTGACTTTCCAAAATTATATTCTTTACATAATGTATCCCTAAGTCAAGTCAAGTCAAGACAAGTCAGTGAGTCAGCACAGGATGAGAAACGCTGGGGTACTTAACGTCGTACGGTCCGGAGGGACACGTAGTGGTTGAGGGTCTCAAGTGAGTCTGAGTACAGGTAGCTCAGTCACTACGGTAGGTCGGTAGAGTAAGAGACAGTAGGGGAAGAGGAGGACGGGCGTTAGGGAGGGTCGTAGTCTCAGAAAAGGTTACTCAGTCGAGAAGCGTACTCCACCGGTTTCATGACCTCAAAGTCGAAATCGTAGTAAGGAAGGTTTCTTTAGGGTCCCGACTAGAAGTCTTACCTGACCTAGAGGAACGTCAGGTTCCCTGAGAGTTCTCAGAAGAGGTTGTGGTGTCAAGTTTTCGTAGCTAAGAAGTCACGAGTCGGAAGAAGTGTCAGGCTGAGAGTGTAGGTATGTACTGGTGTCCTTTTTGGTATCGGAACTGATCTGCCTGGAATCAGCCGTTTCATTACAGAGACGAAAACTTATATGATAGATCCAACCAGTATTGAAAAGAAGGTTCCTCATTCACAGAAAATTAAAGTACCGACGTTAGTGGTAGACGTCACTAAAACCTCGGGGGGTTTTATTTCAGACTGTGACAAAGGTGACAAAGGAGTAGATAAAGGGTACTTCACTACCCTGGTCTACGGTACTAGAAGCAAAAGACTTACAACTCCAAATTCGGTTGAAAAAGTGAGAGGAGAAAGTGAAAGTAGTTCTCCGAAAAATCAAGGAGAAGAGAAAGACGGTATTCCCACCATAGTAGACGTATAGACTCCAACAACTATAAAGAGGACCGTTAGAACTAAGGTCGAACACAAAGAAGGTCAGGTCGTAAAGAGAACTCCATGAGACGTATATTCAATTTATTCGTCCTACTGTTATATGTCGGAACTGTGTGAGGAAAAGGATAAACCTTGGTCAGACAACAAGGTACAAGTCAAGATTGACAACGAAGGACTGGACGTATGTCTAAAGAGTTCTCCGTCCAGTCCACCAGACCATAAGGGTAGAGAAAGTCTTAAAAGGTGTCAAAGAACACTAGGTGTGTCAGTTTCCGAAACCGTATCAGTTATTTCGTCTTTATCTACAAAAAGACCTTCAGAGAACGAAAAAGCTACTAGGTCACCTAATCTCCCGATCTTTTCACTTTGTCACCCCATTACTAAAATTTTTCGTCGATGGTATTGGAGTTTGTCTAGATTTCTGGACTCTTGATCCTTCTCTCCGGGATTTCTTAATTACGAGTATAGAGACTTCTCTCCAGTGACGGGCCAACGACCAGTATAAACACTCCCCCGTCCTACTCCGACCAAGAGGTCCACGATTATCGGCTCTCCACCTCAGTCCAGGGTCACGACTCCACTGTGATCATCGTCTTAGTACATCTCGTAATCGTCCCAAAGGGTGGAGGTCAGAAGGAGATCACGGGGGATGACCGTCCTGGATTGTTTCCGGTGGACCGTTTTCTCAGAGACTTGACGACGTCACTGAACGTCTCTGGGTCGAAGACGTAGTGTCTACTCTCAAACCTTTCTTTCCGTTTAGTCCCTACTCTCTGATCGATTTGTTGGTGGCTTAGAGAATTGTTGTCGAGACAAGACATGTGTCCCGTTCGACGTCCGAAACCAGAAACCTATAGACAGATCATAGTAGGAAAGGTCTAAACCAACCGAGAAAGAAAATTATAAAGGAAGGAATCGAAATAAAGGAAGGAGGTAGATAAGGAAAAGAGAGAGAGAAAAAGTAAAATAAAAAAGGGAACAGGAAAGGGAGACAACGAACGAGTCAAAGTTATTTACTCTTTACCCTACACCGAAATATTGTATTCCTTTCGTAAGGAGTTTCCTTTTTGAAACTGTCGTTTATTAGAGTCCCTTACGTTCGATGAAATTCGATAAAACTACCAGGTATGTTTTGTCCATTATTAGTGATTACTCACCAGTCATTATGGGTGTCAAGGAATACAGATTCCTATTATCATGGTAGAGAAAACTGAAGAACCCGTCGAAGACCTTATAGTGGAGGACAGGAATAAAGTGTACGTAACAGTCTACCCTAGTAGTCACCCCGCGACTCATCTATGGTCCGACAGTCGTGACTCCGTCACGGACATCAGAGTGAGGGGTTCGACCTGTACGGAGGGAGACCCTTCCGTCTACTGTCCTCTCCCCGTAGGGATTGGTTTTCCTACGAGATCCGAGGTTCGTCACACATACCGATGAACCTGATCTGTAAGCCATCCTTCGTCCGAGATGAACGTCTGAAAGTACTCTCTACCCTACTGTAAGTCCTAACGGGTTGTCACTGACAAGTACAGATCTTTACAAAACACAGTCCGTAGGAATCAGGAAGTAAAACACAAGAATTTACGATTAACCTTTTCATTGGAAAATAAAGATCAAAAATGGACAGTGAAACAACCAGAATGGAGAGTTGTAACATAAAGTTTCTGACAGGGGGTTACGTGGTAAAAAGGTATTGTTTATTTACTACGGGACTTTAAATGGATAAAGTTCAAAAAACCATCAGAAATCTGTATCGTCGTCTTTCTACTGAACTAGAGGTCGAGTCAATTCACAGACAAGTTAATTTAAGAAACAAGGATTTACATGGGACTTCTAAATGAAAACCAAAAACCATAATGTCGTAATTACTGTAAGTACCATCGTCTAAGAAAAATAGTAGATTAAGAATCTTCATGACAGTCGAACTTTACACACCAACCAATCCCTTTGACTTCCTGTCTTAATCCTCCTGTACAGCGGACGAGTCAGGATTTCACAATAGTGAGTCGTGGACTAGACGTCTACACTTGTAGATATGGGAGAGTTGGTCAGTCGAAAGAACTATAATAGTTTTATGTAAGTCAAAAATTTACGAAATGAACGACCGAACAACAAGTCAGTGAGTCAGTACAGATTGAGAAACGTTGGGGTACCTGACGTCGTACGGTCCGAAGTCAGAAAGCGATAGATGGTCTCGAGTGAGTTTGAGTACAAGTTACTCAGCCACTAGGGTAGGTTGGTAGAGTGGAAGACAGTAGTGGAAGAGGAGGAAGAGGGTCAGAAAGGGTAGTAGTCCCAGAAAAGGTCACTCAACCGAGAAACGTAGTCCACCGGTTTCATAACCCCGGAGTCGACGTCGTAGTCAGGAAGGTCACTTATAAGTCCCAACTAAAGGAAACTCTAACTGACCAAACTAGAGGATGTCAGGTCCCTTGAGAATTCTCAAAAGAGATCGTGGTGTCAAGTTTTCGTAGTAAAGAATCTGGCCGTGGGTCGGAAGAAATACCAGGTTGAGGGTGTAGGTATGTACTGAAGACTTTTTTGTATCGAAACTGATATACCCGGAAACAGTCGTTTCGTTACAGATGAAACATTACGTGACAGATCCAAACCGTATTGAAAAGAACGTTCACAGAAAATGAATGGTTATAGAGGACCATTCCTGTAATATTTAAAGATATTGGAGTGTAAAAAAGAGAGAACCAGTTACAGATACTTGTTTATAAATTTCATCAAAGTACTTCGTCGAGTGACGGGTAGGGAGGGGTTGAGAGATCAAAACAGAGCGAGACAAGAAGGAGGAAGGAAATGTCGATTTTGGTGTGATTACCAGAAAGTCAAGAGGTCTAAGTTACAAGTGAGAGAATGTTACACGGGAGAGATACGACAACCGAATCAGATTCCACGGACGTCACCTTTACCACTCTACCACCCTCGACCCCATCTATTCTTTCACCTCGGTTCACCTGACACACTACCTAACTTGTACCCGAGACTCCCGTCTCTCTCTAACTGCGACCAAAGACCCACGTCTCTGACTCGTAGACCCACTTCCCCCTTCTACCTCCCTCTTCCCTTTCCGTTCCCAAGACAAACCTCGGACAGTGCAAACACTACTCACTGGAACAAAGGTCCTTTCCTAGAATGGGAAGTGACACCTCGACGAGAAAGGTGAGGACACAACCCTCTGGAAGTCAAATTCCAGGGGACCAACTCCAGTAGTCACTACAGTACCCCTCCAGGGTGCTCCTCTACATTTGAACCGGGACACAAATGTAGAGTCAGACTCGACCAACACCAACGACTGAGGAGACCACTCTTATTATCCTAATCTGGAGTCCCGTGGTTCTCTGTCCGTAGGGGGTCGAAGTCCCAACCCTTAACAGGAGACACGAGGTAAGTGGGGCCCACATTTCGAATATACAATAAGATCTCGAAGATTAATGGTCAACCGAAAGTTATATCGTTTTTGTAGTGTTTATTACAAGAGAGAGGTTGGAAGTTAAAAACTCCGTTAGAATAAAAATAAAGAACGAAATCTTGATATCTGTATGGAACAAAATAACACGAAGGGTCTATGACGTCAAAAATGTTTAACTCTCGAACAGTATTTCGACGTAACTCCTTCAGATATCCGTGGTAAAAAGGTAGTCGTAGACGAATAAGGTACAAAGACACAGTGGAAAACCATTAAGAGTGTTATATGGTTTGTAAAAGTGATAGTAACGTCAACGAGACCACTAGACATTGTAGTCACTAGAAACTATAGTGATGATACTGAATGACTTCAGAGACTACTACCAATTACAAAAAATCGTTACGGAATAAAAATTCAATTCCAGACATGTAATAAAAAAAAAGTCTGTATTACGATAACGTGTGTACGAACCCATATCATATCACATTTGTATTGAAGATATACGGGGTCTTTTGGTCTTTTAAGTACCCCAAGTGAAATGACGTTATAAGTCACATGAGGCCACAAGACTTTGACTTGGGCGTCATCGAGACTCCCTACGGACATGGTCGAGGAAAGACCTTTCGTTCACTAAAAGACAAGACTTTCGAAATTCCTATATTTCTGTTCAGTTAGACGACGTTTCGGACTACGAAGTGTCCCTCCCGACGGTCGGAACCCCTCCCCGACCCCTTCACTGTCTACGACTGCTTCCTGTATTGGTTGTCACGACAGTGGTACTTCCGGACAGTGACGTTTACAATTCCACATTATTAATGTATGACAACGTGACTACTTATGAAGCCGTGTTTTTATCTACCTATAAAAGAAAATAAGACAAAAAATTTTACTTCTCGGATTGAGTATTTAAAAAAAAAACAACAACAATGTTTTTCCGTTCTTTATACGTTCCATTTTAATCCTTTTTAAAAAATTTAGAGTATTTCCTTCTAATGTTTTATACGTGGTGGTCTTTCATTGTCAACACATCACGATATTATAATAAACCTATTTTAATTTTGGTAATTATCAAACTATTAATCAGAATACGTTTTGTCTCATAAAGTAGTCGTCTTAAAAATATCGTTGTTATATAAGAATTTTAAGGGGTATAGTAATTAATTAAAAGATATCGTACAAAAATTATCGACGGATTTCTCCTCTCACTTTTCAACCGAATTTCGAGTTGTAAGTCTTTTGGTTCCAGTATCGTAGGCCAGGGTAGCGAAGTACCCTTTATCTACCCCTTTGTCACCTTTATCACAGTCTAAAATAAAACCCCCCGAGGTTTTAGTGACGTCTACCACTGACGTCGGTACTTTAATTTTCTGCGAATGAGGAACCTTCTTTTCAATACTGGTCGGATCTGTCGTATAAATTTTCGTCTCTGTAATGAAACGACTGATTCCAGGTAGATCAGTTCCGATACCAAAAAAGGACACCAGTACAATACCTACACTCTCAACCTGACACTTCTTCCGACTCGCGGTTTCTTAACTACGAAAACTTGACACCACAACTTCTTCTGAGAACTCTCAGGGAACCTGACGTTCCTCTAGGTTGGTCAGGTAAGACTTCCTCTAGTCGGGACCCTAAAGAAACCTTCCTTACTACGATTTCGACTTTGAGGTAATGAAACCGGTGGAGTACGTTTCTCAACTGAGTAACCTTTTCTGACACTACGATCCTCCTTAACACCCGCCCTTCTCTTCCCCTGCTGTCTCCTACTCTACCGACCTACCGTAGTGACTGAGCTGCGCTCAGACTCACTTGAGACCCTAAACCACTACCTGTCCCTCCGGACCGCACGACGCTAAGTACCCCAGTGTTTCTCAGCCTGTACTGACTCACTGACTTGACTTGACTTTAAAAGTAGAATCTCTAACTCATATTAATTAGACTTTGAAACTGTATTATACCCGAAGGGACCACCGAGCCTGACAATTCTTAGACGGACGTTACGTCCTCTGAGTCCAAACTAGGGACCTAGTCCTTCTAGGGGACGTCTTCCCTTCCCGATGGGTGAGGTGATAAGAACGGACATCTTAAGGTACCTGTCTCCTTGGATCGCCGATGTCAGGTACCCCAGTGTTTCTCAGCCTGTAATGACTCGTTGATTTTGAAGAGTGAAATCTCTAATGTATAAAAAATTTAAAAGTGAAAATAAGTTTTTAGAACTTTACTAATCTACCTATATCAAAACGAATCACATTCACTTGTTCTCTTTTCAGAACAACCCTTTGTTGACACTGGGTCAATTATCGAAACACATACACAACCGAGATACTTCCTTAAATGGGTCAAAATCAAGTAATTTGGTAAAGTCTTAAAATAAAAGGTTCCTTTAAGAGAATTAAAATTAATAGAATTTCTACAGTATTATCGTAGATTCAATACTAATTCGTATTTTCAGTATTGTCGTTGATTCAATTAACAGGAGTAAACGAGGTTTTATTACCTCGTTCTGTCTGTTTAATCTTTAGGAAAAGGAGGATTCTGAGTGATGACAGAGATGTAATATCCCAAGAAGGATGTCTAAAATCCTAATCGACCCACGAGCACTGGACGAAAGAGACATCGGGTATCGTGTCGACAACGGAGATTAAGGACGTGTGTCGTCGGAAGTATAGTGGACTTAAGAGGGGTCTTGGTACTTGTTTCTCCGTACGTTGTCAGACGTGAACGTAATTGTCATAACAACAAACACCAGTTGTAAAAGTGACAGACGTCGATCTCTTAAGAAACCTTTACTTACTATTTCTTGGTTTTGGTCCCTGTCCTTTGAGTCTAAGGTGGAGAAAACAAATCTTAAAAAGGGTCTCTTTAGTTTTGGTCTTTGACAACATTAGATGGGTGGACCTTTCATGTTTTGTCGAGTATGGATTGATCTCAAAATGAATTCAAGACAAAAAGTGGAAGTACCTTGTAAAGAAAGTCTTCGGATGTACCGACGTTAATCTTATAAAGTCTTCACCTTTGCGGAAGTTTTTGAGGTTTTCTAAAGTGAATTCAAAAGTTTCCTTTTATTGATTATACCACCATCTTTCGGGTCCACCCCTCTTCTCTAATGAAATTCTCCCCTCACGAATACTCGTTTCCGTTGTCTAAACCCTTTCACTGACACCTCCACTGACACTGGGTCGGAAGTAGTGGGGGGATCACTCTCTGATTAAATAATAAAGTTCCAGATCCTTTCCTAAAACTCGATTAAGAACGGTGTAACAGGACAGTGACTCTTTTAGTGTCCGTGGGTACAATGGTTACTCCCCGGGTGCTACGTTCAAACCTGTCGCCAGGGACACAGTAATGGACCGCTGGTCTTTGTCTCTATACTGCGTCTGGAAGGGGTACGTTGAGATGAACAGTTATCCACCCCGAGCGAGAGATAACAACAGTAGTAAAGAATAGTCCGAGATTGAAGCAGGAGAGGACGGGGCGAGGAGAGACACGTGAGCGGGTGGAGAGGAACGTAAGGAGAAAAAGTGACTACCGTAGAACGGTTACTTACCTAGTCCAATAGAACGTCACCCAGGTAAATTAAAAATACAGATCTGTCGATGGTCCTTATAGATGTGTATTTGTCCAAACTATTTGTGTAGAAGTAACTCGAATACATTGAGTGAATGAACAGGTTGTATTACATCAAACTAATTGGATGATCTCGAACTGTTCTAACCTAAAGGACCTCTCTAGAACCCCAAGTCCCTAATAATAGTGTGGTTAAAATTACACACTAAATCAAATATCAAATTGAACACAATGTCTTTCACACCCCTGTATCACCCTTTAAGATGCTCTAAAAAGAATATCCCCTACTTTTTTTAGGTTTCGATATGGATAAAAAGACATGTATTTCTCGTAAATCTAAACGAAATACAAATAAATAAGACTTTATAGACCTTAGAAACTAGTTCGGTCATTACATTTTCGATTGAACCACTTTAAGACAAAGATCGATAAAAAGTCAGATACAGGGTAGAATCGAGAACATCGGAGATAACAGAACGGAAAATTAATCTCGGTCAAATAAAAACGAAAATAAAGAAAACGAAACCCTCTGACAAGATTCTTTTATAACGACATCAAATAGAGTTTCACAAGAGACGGACACAAAAGGAAAACAAAATATCATGGGTCAGAATAGAATCCAGAAATTTGATCAAACTCAAATAAATAAATAAATAAAAAAAGGGTATTTACTAGGTTTTAGAACTTTAGTTTTACCTTAGTGTCTATTTATCCGATCTCTGTTCCTAACTCTTCTACGTTCTTTCCAAATTGTTCCTGGATCTTCTTTATTTTTTCTCAGTTTTATATTACTTATTACGTTATTTACTCTAGTCTTTGTGAGACCTCCGTTGTTAATCATCTTATTGCCTCCGTCTTCTATCCTAATCACTTTATCTTCTATCTTACCATCTTTATTTACTTAGTCTCTCCTTTGTTCTTGTTGCTTAATTTTCTTTACTCCTGTTAGAGTCTCTGGAGGTCCTGTTATACTTTACGAGGTTGTAAGCTTAATATCCTCAGGGTCTTCTTCTTCTGTCTTTCTTTCTAGTACTCTTTTAGGAACTCCTCTATTATCAACTCAAATAAAAATACAGACCATATTTTCCGTCTCCTTGGCTGTAGTTTGACGGTTGTAGGAGACCTAGTACCTTTTTCGTTCTCTCAAGGTCTTTTCGTAGATAAAGACGAAATAACTGATAGGGTTTCGGAAACTGACACACCTAGTGTTATTTGACACCTTTTAAGACTTCCTCTACCCTTATGGTCTGGTGGACTGAACGGAGAACTCTTTAGACATACGTCCAGTCCTTCGTTGTCAATCTTGACCTGTACCTTGTTGTCTGAGCAAGGTTTATTCTTTTCCTCATGTAGTTCCGACATATAACAGTGGGACGAATAAATTGAAGATACGTCTCATGGAGTACTCTTTGCGACCTGACCTTCTTTGTGTTCGACCTTAGTTCTAACGGCCCTCTTTATAGTTAGTTGAGTCTATACGTCTACTGTGGTGGGAATACCGTCTTTCACTTCTCCTCGATTTTTCGGAGTACTACTTTCACTTTCACTTCTCACTTTTTCGACCGAATTTCGAGTTGTAAGTCTTTTACTTCTAGTACCGTAGACCAGGGTAGTGTAGTACCCTTTATCTACCCCTTTGTCATCTTTGTCACAGTCTGAAATAAAACCCCCCGAGGTTTGAGTGACGTCTAACACTGACGTCGGTACTTTAATTTTCTGCGAACGAGGAACCTTCTTTTCAATACTCGTTGGATCTATCATATAACTTTTCGTCTCTGTAATGAAACGACTGATTCCAGGCAGATCAATTCCAATACCAAAAAGGACACCAGTACATACTTACACTCTCAACCTGACACTTCTTCCGACTCACGGTTTCTTAACTACGAAAACTTGACACCACAACCTCTTCTGAGAACTCTCAGGGAACCTGACGTTCCTCTAGGTCGGTCAGGTAAGACTTCTAGTCGGGACCCTAAAGAAACCTTCCTTACTACGATTTCGACTTTGAGATAATGAGACCGGTGGAGTACGTTTCTCAACTGAGTAACCTTTTCTGAGACTACGACCTTCCCTAACCCCCGACCTCCTCTTCCCCTGCTGTCTCCTACACTACCGACCTACCGTAGTGCCTGAGCTACCTGTATTCAGACTCACTTGAGGCCCTCTACCACTACCTGTCCCTCCGGACCGCACGACGTTAAGTACCCCAGAGTTTCTCAGCCCGTGCTGACTCGCTGACTTGACTTGATTACTCCCTCATAAGATTAAAGAAAGTAAAGGTCCATACGTCGAAAGGGTCTTGATAGATCGTTTCTCTGACAGAAAAGAAGTTATATTTAAGAATGGATTAGAAAGTATCTAATTAACTTGTGTCTATAAACCTCTGGACACAAAATCTTGACGTCAAAAAGAAGAAGTTGTAGTCCTCCTTGTCAATACAAGATAGATACGATTCGAATTCATTTTAACGTGTAAGTCCCGTAGATTTAACTGTACGGGTTAACTGTGTCTTTTAAGTAATACACCTACTCTGTAAGTTAATAAGAACCTGAGAAAACTCTTTCCACGAGAATTGTTACTAAGTGTCATATTTGTTTTCTAATAATCCTTATACTGGAAACACTCTGAATTTTTTACCAAGGTTAATTTATGTTTCCTACTTCAATTGACGTTATGGATGTACATCTTTTTTATTGAACACAGAACAAATCTCAAGGTCGTATAAGAGAAGAAAATTTTTTTTATTGTAATAATTAAATAAAAACCGACACGACCCAGAAGCAACGAAACACCCGAAAAGAGATCAACGCCGTTTACACGTCTGAAGAACGTCTCCGAAGACAACACGCCTCGTGTCCGAGATCCGCGAGTCCGAAGTCATCAACACTGTACACCCGAGTCATCAACACCCCGTACTTGAATAAACGAGGTGTCGTACACCCCAGAAGGACCTGATCCCTAGTCTGGACACTGAGGACGTAACCGTCCGTCTAAGAAAATGGTGATTCGGTGGTCCATTCGGGTATGGTGTATAAGAGAAATCTATGTAAATAAGATTTATACTGGATTTACTTCTTAATTTAGGGTGAATTGTAGTCTTGATAAAAACATCAACATAATAAACCCAGTCAACAAAGTCCATGTAAAAGGGGGAGTTATTGGTAATTGGTTCTAGTGAGTTTTCATCTTTGCGTCTCGATTCTCGGGGAAGAAGAGGGAAAGTTAAAGGTTAATCGTCCAAACAATTACTCGTTATTTTCCCCACTTTCCGTCCATCGAATTCTTTCTTTCTCTTTCTTCGTTTATTTCCATTAAACACTTTTGTATAAGTCTAGGATCCTTCAAGTCCAACCCGACGGGGTACACGACACGTCCGACACTAGTGAAGTCAAAGCTCGAGTTAAAGAATAAACGAAAATATCAGAATAGGTTTTTCTTTTGACCTAAAGATCTTTAAGGAAGACACGTGTCGTCAAGACGTTTTCGACGAATATATCGTCGAGAAAAACGGTCGGAAGGTGAGAGTATTATTATTTGGTGTCGGTGTCGGTTGAAGTCCTTCGTAGAATTGGAGAACCTGTTCCCCAAGACGGGGAGAACAACAACAAGTCAACGAGTCAGAGAGTCAAAGGATGAGAAGTACCTGACGTCGTGAGGTCTGAAGGGACAAGAAATGATGGATGGTCTCAAACGAGTTTGATTACAGGTAAGTTAACCACTACGGTAGGTTGGTAGAGTAGGAGACGACAGGGGAAGAGGAGGACGGAAGTTAGAAAGGGTTGTAGTCCCAGAAAACGTCACTTAGTCGAGAAAGGTAATCCACCGGTTTCATTACCTCGAAGTCGAAGTCACAATTAGGAAGGTCCTCCCCGACTGTATTAGGTCCTGGGATTTCTTTAAGGTCTTCGTAAATGGAAAAAGGGGGGTTTATAGCGAGTCTAACAGTTTAGTTGAACTGTTAATTAAACAACAGTCCTTTGACGGTACACCAAACATACTACAGTTGGATGAAAAATCTATTTACGTCAGACTAAAAGAACTTAGTTCTGTAAAGGGTTGAGACACATAGATATTTATCGGGAGTTTCCAGTCTCAGACTCGCGATTTTCGTGATTGACTACTATTGTTGGGGTTTACGGGACCCGTCTTATATTTTATGATGTCTGACAAGTCAAGGTCAATGGTATAAGATTTTAAAAGTAAAAGAAGGAAAGGATATTGGTATATTACTACTTTCCGACCCGACCCGGGAACAGAGGGTCATTTTGTCCCCTTAGTTAGGTGAATTTATGGAGATCAGGATGGTGGATTTAAGAGGGACAGTACGGGGGAGAACTTTATAACAGACTCAATACAATGGCCGCCTATAACACACGATTACCCAAAGAAAGACGACAATTGTCCAAAACCTAAGTCCCTGTGCCTTTCTTATATTAGCCGGTATATTCAACGACGCTCTACTTTTGTCGGACAAAATGTTCGACCACGTTGTTGACCCACTCCGCCTCCGACGACTAGAGTGACTTTCCCTTTTTATCCACTCGGACGACGCCCTTCAACATTAATTTTAAGTGGAGGTCCTAAGTGACAAGTGTCCTAGAGGTGGTTCCCAGACCCTTGTTCGTGAGATACGAGAAAAGTTAATCTTCGGTGGTCTCTCTTTCGAAGAACTGACCCAGAATTGTTGTACACCGTCCACCTTCCGTCCAGACGACTCTTAGACGTCGTCACAACCCCCACCCCAGCCCTACACACGTGGGAAGACACACGTGTGTGGACACGGACTCTGTCTCTAAAAGCTAGCTGGAAGGTGTATAAGTCTGAGACTCAACTCTAAGAGTACCTCGTGACTTGTGAGTAAAACGTCTGGAAAATTTAAGTAAGACTAACCACGAGTCATATAATCACTATGTTCAAGACAACTCTTTATAGGTCCTTTAAACTCTCAAATTCCCCTTTTTAGAACCTTATAAAACTAAGATCCTTCTAGAAGGTCTCTTTCCACATCCAGATAAGACAAAACATTAGATATTTCTTTTGAGAATGGACTTTAATGGTGAAAGAGGGATTAAGAAACAACAAATCTTAATCCAGGCGAACAGGGGGTACGAAGGAGATATAAGACCTTCTACTTTAACAGTAGTCCTGTTTAGTTCTCGAGTGTTGTGGAAGTGTGACATCAGACTTACCATGGACTTCCAATGTCTCGTGAAAGTGTCTCTACTCCACACACTCCGTGATTCGTGATATACACCACACTCCTTCCCCGAGCTACCCATTGTGAGTCCAGGGCACCATAGAAGGATTGTCTCCATATCACCACTGGTTCAAGACCAAATTCTCCGAATCGGTGACAGTACATCGGTAGACATTCAGAAAGACCTTGGTCCACCCTAACCCCAACTTCAACTACCCTTCTATCTCCCTCCCTTCCTTCCGGATGACAAAAACGGGGAATTGTACGTACCGAGTCCCACCTTAAACCGAAGGGATAGCTTTTAAATAGGGACCTACAATTTAATACCCACATAAAAGGTAAGAAGTAAGAAAAGACGGAGAGGGTCTAAAAGTAAACATTTATCTTATTCTAATAGACACATTATAAATTTTACAGAATTTCTTTTATACAGGGTCACAGAATTTATGAATATATACTTTCTAAATAGATTTTACACCGGACTCAAGGAGTGACAGAGGAGAGTCAGGAGAGATCTTTACTCCTTTATTTCTCGTCCCGGAAGCCGACGAGTAACCCATCTTCTGAAGGACCCAGGGTCTCAACCGACTTCTCAACCGTCTCGATCTCAAGTACGAATCCAAATCCCTTTTCTTCAGACACAAGACTTGAAAAGTATTCATGAATGTAACACACGTTTACAACTCTTCGACTTGTTCCTTGAGACATATAAAAAATACGGACTTTAAGTCTCTCACGAAAATAGGTGATCTACAGAGGGTCAGTCTGATAGGGAGGACTCTGGAGGTCTCGGTCCTTAGAGGGTTTGTGAAAACGAGAAAACCGGAATACATAAAGTGTAATTTTTCTCCACAAGGGTGGACAAACAGTTTCAGAAGTAAAATTTTGATATAATAGCACTGTAACTCATTACTCTTTACGACGATGACGATTCAGCGAAGTCAGCACAGGCTGAGACATGGTCGGGTATCTGTCGTCAGGTGGTCCGAGGCGGTAGGGACCCTAAGAGGTCCGTTCTTGTGATCTCACCCAACGGTAAAGGAAGAGGTTACGTACTTTCACTTTTTCCTTTCACTTCAGCGAGTCAGTACAGGCTGAGAAACGTTGGGGTACCTTACGTCGGATGGCCCGAGGAGGTAGGTACCCTAAAAGGTCCGTTCTCATACCCTCACCCAACGCTTACTCTTTATCTTGTGTCTTAAAATCTAACCAGGTCTATTATTCTATTTTCTTAAGTTGGGAGAGAAACATGTCCACTCTTTTGATTCCACGAAATCTTCCTTCCAGTCAGTGAAGTCAGTCAAGTCAGTGAGTCAGCACAGGCTGAGAAACACTGGGGTACTTAGCGTCGTGCGGTCCGGAGGGACAGGTAGTGGTTGAGGGCCTCAAGTGAGTCTGAGCGCAGGCAACTCAGTCACTACGGTAGGTCGGTAAAGTATGAGACAGCAGGGGAAGAGGAGGACGGGGGTTAGGGAGGGTCGTAGTCTCAGAAAAGGTTACTCAGTTGAGAAACGTACTCCACCGGTTTCATGACCTCAAAGTCGGAATCGTAGTAAAGGAGGTTTCTTTAGGGTCCCGACTAGAGGAAATCTTACCTGACCAACCTATAGGAACTTCAGGTTCCCTGAAAGTTCTCAGAAGAGGTTGTGGTGTCAAGTTTTAATAGTTAAGAAGCCGTGAGTCGAAAGAAGTGTCAGGTTGAGAGTGTAGGATGTAATGATGACCTTTTTGGTATCGGAACTGACCTACCTGGAAACAACCGTTTCATTACAGAGACGAAAACTTATATGATAGATCCAAAGAGTATTGAAGAGAAGGTTTCTCATTCGTAGAAAATTAAAGTACCGACGCTAGTGGTAGACGTCACTAAAACCTCGGGGGGTTTTGTTTTAGACTGTGACAAAGGTGACAAAGGGGTAGATAAAGGGTACTTCACTACCCTGGTCTACAGTACTAGAAGTAAAAGACTTATAACTCGAAATTCGGTTGAAAAAGTGAGAGGTGAAAGTGAAAGTAGTTCTCCGAAAAATCAAGGAGAAGTGAAAGACGGTATTCCCACCATAGTAGACGTATAGACTCCAATAACTATAAAGAGGACCGTTAGAACTAAGGTCGAACACGAAGAAGGTCGGGTCGTAATCCACCGGGATACATATATTGACCACAATTCGATCAGACGTCGTCTGTGTCTTAATATTTAAACAAGAAAACCATTTATAAAAATTAGTTCACATTGTATGTATGACTTCGTCTGTATCCAGAATCTTAATCTTTAGAACACTAAGGTCCTCCAGATCATTAGGACGTGGATGAGATTCTCATAATTACCATTTAATGTGAACACATCAGGAAATATTAAATAAAATATGTCAAGTGTGAACATACTAAAGTGAATTAGAGGACTACCAGGTAAAAATAGGGTACAGTACTTACTCCTCTCAAACAGGTTCCGAGTGAGTTCCAGTGTCTCGACCAGGTCCTTCGTCTCTCCCCCTTAACGACTCCCTCCGACACACGACAGGATCCATAACACACGACACAATTCGGACTCTTGTGTCGAGGACAGTGAACCATCGGTTCCATTCCGGTCAATGGCTTCAAGTGTCTCTCCGTCTTGGAGTGAGAACCTAAAGTCAGGACGGTGACCGAGTCCAGTGGAGATGTCTTTGTTTATGTAAAGAATTAAGAGTAGTATAGAACTGTAATAAAGACGTATGAGACGTAGTAGAATCCACGTATTTGGTAGTCTGATAGTCAAAAAACTTATACATTCGTAGTCTATAGTCACGTAACAAGTCTCGATATTGTGCCCCTCGTCATCGGACTCAGTGTTCCCAAAATGACTATCTTGTCTTAAGCGAGTAGACTTTCTTTTGGGTTGTAGACCCTCTTCTACGAAGGTGTAGTGTAAAAGAACTTGAGCATCGAGTCCACTCGACTAGTGACAGACTAACTGGGAAAAACTTACTAGGTACTTTATCATCTCTTTCATGGAAAATCTGTATATTTCGATTTCCCCC